>PVKA01004021.1:0-29743 GCA_004027165.1 Ctenomys sociabilis | reverse complement strand
CCTCTACCCACAGCTGTCCATGGCTCCTTACTGCCCCCTGCCTGCTGTGCTCTGTTTCTGCAGTCTAGTCTTGGCTTCCTTCTTAAAGGATTGGGTGTATCATGGGTTTGACACGGGTATGACGGAGAACTTGTAGTTTATCAATGTCTCCTTCATTTATGTTGCTACTTCTGATAAAGTGTCTTGGGAATTTGTTGATGAGTTTGTTTTGAATCTCCCTCCCTCAGTGGCAAAGCTTTTAACTGGAGAATAAATCCCTCATAAGAAACCTTTGGTTGAGCCCTGTTTCCCACGAATATATTTTTATATCATGGTCAACAGACCAGGTGTGAGGTCACTGAAAGTCTGAAAATACAAATCATCTTCTTGTCTGAGAGAACTTTGCTGACAACACTTGGAAGTTTACACTGGGCTCAGTTCTGTGCTCAGACAATTCAGCTCAGAAACTTTCTCTAGCACTAAGAACTGAGAACTTTAAAGATCCCTGCTCTAGAAACTGAACATCTAAAGAAGCCGTCACCAAAGGACAGTTTTGTGAGCATGTAAGATCATAGATCAGGCCTACCCAGCATTTACCAATGACCAGCATGTCTTCATGTTGCAACTGATTCCCTGAAAGACTAAGACAAGCCAGACCTCAGGAAAGAAGACAGGGTTTGGCCTTGAGATATGCATAGAAACATCCTCTGGAAATGGAGGACGCAGAATGACAATTGTCAACGGGCCTGTTTCTAACCCAAATGAGACCGTAGGCATTCCCTGGGCCACCTGTTCTCCCAGCCAAACTCCAGCTAACACCAGCTTTCCATATCATTAATAGAAGACAGGACATATCTGTGGAATTTATTCTTCAAGTTTCCTTTATTCCCTACGTTTCCTATGTTCCCAGTCCCCTCGCACAGTACAAATTGCATTACACATATATTAGTGGAGTGTAAAAGCTGGACTCAAGTCTGACATCCTATGCTATCCATAAGCACAGAGGAACCAGAGCTGATATTGTCCACTATACAAATACATATATACGGTGACATTTGTCTTTAGTCTGCCTGAATGCCTCCGCCAGCAATTCGTATATACCCACGACTTCTCAAGGACATGACACACCTCATGTTAAAAAGTACATGATATGCACATGTGATAGGATTCTTAATACAAGATAAAATCATCTATAGTAATAGGAATTCAAGTGCAGTTTTCCAAGTTCCATGAGGAGGAAAGAAAGCTGGGTCTCAAGGAACCAGGTCAGCAGGGTCAGCTGGCTGACTCCACCCTCAGGATAAACGGAAGCCTATCCAAGTTGAAGCCTTCCAAGCACTCAGTGGGTGAACATTTTTGAGAGCCTAACTACTATGGTTGATAGCTCATTTGGGAGGAGGAAAAGTAATCCTCCATGATCCAAATGACTTGATATTAACCATGTTGAGTCCCTTCAGGGCTGTGAAAGGTAGTTGTGCTTCTAGAAACAACACAGGCCACCTGCACTTCCAAAAGACTCCCAGTCCAGGTGCAGGGAGTCTTCCCTGGTGGCAGCACCCCCAGAAGCAGACTGCACTGGTCTGAGTTTTCTGTATGGACTACCTGCCAAGCAGAATGAGATCGGGGGAGCTTCCAGTCTTGCTGCTCCGACACAATCCAGCTTAATACCAATAAATGCTGGTTTCTAGAGGTGGGCAAAAATTCTCCCTTGGCTTTCTGCTGGCAGAGCACTTCAAGGTAGACAAGACTGGATGAGCTGCTTAGGGTTGCAAGCGTTCACATGCCATTCTATCATCCGAGTGAGTATTACAGAGTCCTTGGGCGGGACACAGAATGAAAAAGAGTAAGATTTATGAGAAGAAAAGCCAAGGCCAAAGATGAGGAGGTAAGAACGTGGATGTCAGTGAAACACAGAACACAGCAGCTCTGGACAAGCGGCACCACCAGAAAGGATATCTCGCAGGACTGTCCTTAAGGGCATTGAGGAATCCTGTTTGCTGTGAACCTGTGGGAATGAAATCAACATTTAGTATCTGACAGTGATCTCCCAAATAAGCAGCCTCATGCTGAGAGTTCATCTACATAAAAATAATAGATGTCTAAAGATCAATTAAATAATTATATCTGGTAAGTGCTATGGCACCTGGTTTACTGATCAGAGATTGAAAACCCACTTTTCTTTTCAACAAGAAAATGCAGATTCATAATTAGACCCAACGTCTGCAGGATATTTTCTTCAATAAAAGCAGATGGATGTCTGCATACTTTCCCATAAATTATAGTTTTGATTATTCTTTTGTTTTCTTCATTTTAATAGGAAAACACGATACTATATACCATATTCCCTCCAAATTGAACTTAGGACTCTACAAATTCTATAGAAAAGTCTACATGTGATACAGACTTTGTTTTTACACTCAGAGTAAACAAAGTTGTAAAGCTGAAATTTATTGCTGACTCTTATGGGTTCAGGATGTTTTAATGTGAGCTTGTCTATGCACAAAACATTTCTGTAGAAGGTAGACTAAAGGTATATCTGATGAAGAGCATTTCTTAATGTATTGGCATCATATTTTTTAAAGGAAAAACCTATGCAGAGAAATCTTGAAAATCTCATATTAGGTCATGACATAGGATCCCTTCATATTATATGAAGCCACTGTGCATAGAATGTGGCCCTTGTACAGCAATAAAAGACACAGGAGAACTGGTTGAGACCAGTTCCCTGGCTACCACCCCCCTGTACTGTTTAACTGATGTGGTTGCAAGATGGGAATTAGCAAGTGGCCGCTGGGTAACCAGAAAATGTATCCCATTCTGGAAAGGTGAAGAGCCTCAAATTCACATTTTTACCTGTGTTCCTCTCCCATTTCATTTACTTCCCACACTGAGGCACAAAAATATACTGAGACAAAATGAGGAGACCCAAAGAAATGATTTTTTTTCTCTACTAAACTCCCAATATAGCCTTTGCCTCAACTCTCCTTCCCCTTAAGGAAATCCAGACTTAACCTTCCCAGGAAAGCTGTAGTCCAGTCTTCCCTACTCTCCCTGCCCCACCACCAACCTGGTAGGGAGAACCCAGGTAGAGCAATGTAACTAACTTCTCGGCCTTTACCAGGCTCTGCTGAGTCTTATGAGGACACAGGACTACGGAAAGCCTCTGACCTTCCTGATGGCATTATGTGCCCAGTGGGTGTTTTGGGTGGGGAGGTGTTGGGGCATGCAGAACAAGGGGAAAGGAAAGGTTTCATTTGCTCTGCTCCACAATACTCAGATGTTTTCAGGCAGATGAGTTTCTAGATCTTGTACAAGAGTAGATGCAGACTATTTCAGCATAAACTATGGTAATCTCCAGTTTTCTGGATAGAGTCAGAGTGAGTGAAACTTTTGCGAAGGTGAAAGTACATCGCAACCTGACTGGAGTCAGGCAAGGGGTGGGGAGAGACTGCAACTGTGCACCTTGTGTGAGTGTGGGCTGTGTATCACAGGCCAGGGACATGGAGGTGTAAGTGGATGTGGGTGGAAGAGAGTGTCTGTGAGTTTGTGAGAGTGTGAAGCTGTATGAGTGTGAGTGAGGGTGTGTGTGAGATTGTGTGAAAGTGTAAGTGTGTGTGTTTTCCTGGAGTTTATATGACTGAGCAAGTAAAAAGTAGCCCTAGATAATCTGAATGTATTAGGCCATACATACAATTGATGGTATATATAACTTCGAACCTATCAAAGATGAAATAGCAATGTAAGGTAAAATACCACCTTTCAGTGTCACATGTCTGGTGGAGTTGGTGCTCGTTTACTTTCTGGTGATGTTAACAAATGCTTCTTTGAAGGTATCATATCTTTCTCTTTTTTTGTCTGTGAATCCACAGACAGGTGCCTGGCTCTATTTCTGGCAGGATGGTCTCCGAAAACGGAGAGTCACCCACAACACCTAGCTGGTATGGAAGAGGACTCTAAGGAATATAAATTGTCTCTTGAGGGCCACTAAGATATGGCTTTCATGCATAAATTACAGTTTATAAGTTTGGGTCACATTTGTACTATAGGATTACGGTGCGAAAGAATGAGACTAGGATGGGAACCATTTGTGAGAGCTTGGCTAGTTCATTTAGTGTCCACAGTAGACCATTGTTCATAGCAGCTGAGTAAGAACCATGTCTCAGCCCTCATGCGGCCCCCATGCAAGGAGGAGGGAGGGGAGACTTGTCCTGCTCCACTTGTGGCTCAGAACCACCATGGTGGGAGGAGGAGCACTCTGTTCAGACACTTCTAGAGACATTGCAGAGAGAAGCTGTGCACTAGGTAATGGGTAGTTGCCCTTCAGGGATGTGGACAAGAGGAAAGGCTGGCTTTTAATGTTGCTTGTGACACCCTAATGGAAATTTAAGTGGCTAAATTGATAGCTCAAAGTCAATTGACTCCCATCTCATTGCTCACTATTGTAGGAAAGTGAATGAGCAGGAGACAAAAGAAACTCCAGGCTATGACTGACAGAATGGGAAATGAAAAGATGCCACTTGTGTAGGCAAATGTATTAAGACCATTTACATCTAAATCTAATAAAGTTGCTTTCTTTATATGCTAAGGGTAGTTTGCCCATTTCTAGCAGATAACTGAATACTTCATTAAGTGGATATTCTTAAATTTATAGATGTACATAAAGAAAACCTAGTCTTTACCCTTAGACATGTTTTCTGTAGGGAGTGACTTCCTGTGGGAATTGCTACCTTGGGAGTACCGGCTTTAGCATTCAGTGGCTATCACTGTGTCCTTTGTGTAAAACGTAGAGATGATTTTCTTAGGGGATCCCTTAGCAGAAGTCAGGGACATTGGAATGGGGACAGTGTTATTAGGGAAGAAGGTTTGTTAATGGAAATGAATCCTAGTCTAGGTGGGACCCTAGAAACTGCTGCTGGAAGGATGGGATTGGGGGATGGGGAGGGATGAGAGGGATGGAGGAAATGGAAAATGGAAAGGGGCAGGCAGGAAGCGAGGAGGGGAAGTAGGGAGAGAGGAGGAAGAGAAAGCCTGGAATGACTGAAATACTAAATCAAAATTAAATCAGAAAACCAAGGTCAAGCAAATGGTTACATACATAATCTGATTCCACCAGCATACTTACGAAGAATGACGTGGGTGATAACGAATGCAAATATAAAGACTGTCAGAAAAGACAGGGATAAAATAAACATATAAAAAAATCTGTAGTTTCTTTTCCCCACACAGTTGCCTACCCAGGGACAGTGGTGATCAAACCGTTCTGAAATGAGAGGCAGAAAACAAAAAGTGGAAATCAATTAATAAAATGTCTTTTTACTTGACGGATCCCCTTTCCCCAGGCTTCACCAATAATGTAACGAAACAACATCACACCACAGGTTTCCAAGTTAACTACTTAGATACTTATTCACAGGAATTCATTTCAGGAGCCTAGTTGTTCTTTTAGCAGAATCCAGCTGTTTTTCACAAAACTAGATGGATCTACCACTCACAAATGGTCACCGGAAGTAGGAAGACGGATTTTCCTTAGAATTAGAAAGGTTAGGATTTCCCTCTTTCTCGAAGGAAATGCCTGTGTAGTTATGAGCAATCTTCCCTTCAAACGGTGCCACCCCCCCTGATGGTAAGTGTTGGGCTGGTGTGACACTGGGTGGCTGCCTGGTATAGTAGATGGCTATAAAGAGAGGTCACAAGTGACCTGGGACAGGACAGAGTGACAATCCTTTATGTTTCACATAAACTGCTCACAAACAGTAATGCAGTTGGCCTGTAAGCATTCCTATGAAGAAAAGGATGATGCTGCCCTATTTTAGAGGTAAACAAACTGAGGCTTGAGGATACAGGGGCTGCAGATCGAGGGCAGCCAGCTCCCAGGCACTTGAACTAGCTATGGAGCCAGCACTTTGGGGGCTGCTTCCTCTCCCGCTGCACAGGCAGCCTGTGGTGTTCAGGAACTACTGAGTGCTGAGCTTCAGCAGCGGTGAGCTGTGATCCCACAGCACCCCAAGTGCAAGCCCAAGGCCCGGGGTGCATTTATGATTTGCTCTTCTCCTTGCAAGTGATGGCGAAGTGCCTCTCTTTGCTACTCAGCAGCCCTTCTAGGCAGGAGCATCACTTAGTGTCATTCTAACACGGCAGCTCACATTTGCCTCGGGGGAGGCAAATGCTCAGCTACAACTTAGCTTTGTATTTCCAGCTCTTTTCAAAGCTGGCTTTCTGCACAATTTTCATAGCTTAACTATCTAGTCTGTGCATTAAAAACATGCAGAGAAGGCGCTATGAGGTATGATTACATAAATACAACAAATAGGTCTGGGCAGTCGGTCACTTTCATGACTCTCTTCTCAGGCTCCATAAACCCATCTCCCATGTGATACTGGATACCTGTTTCTTGAAAAGGACACAAGGACACCTGGATGAGGGTTGGTGGTACAGGAATTGTGAGAGAATCTTTGTGGCCAGCAAGTGTGACCAATCAGAGCAGAGGACATGAGGACACATTTCAGAGCTCACTGGCTCGGTGACAATCCAATGGCCCCTAAGAAGCTGACACTCGATTGTAGTAATTCCTTTTGGAAAGCCTGTGGGAGCTCCGTGTTCACACTACCACTCAGCCTGGGATAAAAACAACCTCCCAGGGGTCAAAGGGAGAGTGAGATAAATGGGGAGAACACAGAGAATGCTTAGGGCAGAGGAAATACATTGAATAATGATAGATAATATCATATATTTGTCTACAGCCGTAGAATGCACAAGGCCAAAAAATGAACCCCAGTGCAAACTGTGGGCTTTGGATGATTCTGACACATTGAGGTTGGTCCAGTAAGTGGAACAAATATGTCCACGCAGGTGCTGAGGGGTTGATAATGGACAATGAGAAATAGTTCTTGGTGGGATGATACAGGCACTCTCTGTACTATCCTCTCAATTTTGCTGTGAGCTTAAAACCATTCTAAACATTAGAGTCTCTGCATATTACCCAACCTTCACCTTCCTAAGTGACTGATCTGCCGTCTGTATGAGAGGTCTACAGGAAGTACAAGAAAAAAAAAATCAGATTTTCTTAGCTAAGATTTTGAGACTGCTGTTTTGAGATAAGCATTTTTCTTTAAATCGAACTAGAAAAATGGGAATAACAGTGGACCTCATAGTAAAGCCATTGCTGGGTGATAATTTCCCTCCAAGCATGTAGAGGGGACACAGGGGAGGGTGGGGAGGTTTATTGACATCAAGAAATCCCACGAGGGACAAAGGTCCTGCATCCCTGCAGCTTATCTCCTAGCAGAGGTAGAGTGCTAAGAAATGACAGGTGGTGGGTTGGTACCACTGGGGTGCTTGAGGCCCTTGGGGAACCATTGCTCTACAAGGGGTGTGGATCCAGCCTCCCCAGCAGCTCTGACCTGGAAGTCACTTCTGTTTGGAAATTTATTCTTTGAAAACGTTTTCTTGGCTGAAAAAACCTCACAAAACTGCAGGCCTGCTGGGCAGTTCTTTCGCTGGCCAGGTCTCATGCTGCCGTGGTTCTGTGGCTAAGGTCCTAGTGGTCAGTGGGCCCCACAGGCATAGAGTCCAAGGCCCAGGAGAGCCCTTCCCCCAATCCTGTGTCCCTAGCCTGTGCTCCTGCCTGGCTCCTGCTTTCCTTCCAGGCTGCTGTGAGTGAGTGGCCCGGGGCTCAGTATACCTTGCTTTCTCTTGGCCTTCTCTTTTTTTTCCTTGTCTTTTCATCTGAAGCGTCAGATACTAACTGCTTATGGCCATCATCAGATAGTTACCTTTAGTGACAGACTCCTGCTAGGGCCTGACAGGCATCCTAGACTGTGCTTCCAGAGAGACTTCCTATCATCCTTCAAACACTGTCCTTCCCAGACTCCCAGCTTCCCTCAGTCCCACCCAGAACCTGAGGCACCATTTGGACCCATTCTTCCCTTTTCCCCAAATCTAACCCTGAGTGAGCCCATGAGCTCTGACTTGCCTTTATCTAAACTCATGTGCACTTTACTCATTTTTGTCTTCTAAAACATTTACTGAGCTTGAAGCCTAAAAAAATTTGGTCAAATGACTGAGTAAGCCCACATACAACCAGAGACATCTGCAAAAGTATGGAGGTTGTCCAAAGTCACTCAGTGAGGAATCACAAAATGAGGGTGGGAGCCCAGCCCATTGCTTCCCAAGCCCTAAGCTCCTAACCAGTAAGTATAACACTGTCTTTACTGAACACCTTCTAGATACCCAGCACCATCACAGATGCAAAGACTAATATGGAGAAATAACAGCAACACAAGACTCATGGTTTCAAGGAATTTTTCATCTTATTTGGGAAGGACGCTATTTTCAGGATCTGAAGTATTTCTTAGATAAAAGAAACACAGTGCAGATAGCCCAGAGCCGCTAAATCAGCTTGTCCTGATATCATTGCTGGCTGCATGTGACAGTATCATTTGGTGGTGCAGGCCTCGGAAACACAGTGGGGGCCTCCAGGCCAGTGGCCCTGCCCCACAAATGGAGAAGCTACCTGTGCCCTAATGGTGCCAAGAGAGCTGGTGGGAAGCTGAGGTGCTGCAGGGGTAGCTCTAAGTGGCAATTTCCAGGCCGAAAGAGTAGACAAGAATGGGGCACAGCTGAGCTGGGGAGGGGTGGGTGGCCACAGCTGACATGCAGCCGAGCTGCCAGGGACCTGAGCAAAGCAGTGACTGGCTGGCAGGACGAACACCTGGCGGAGAGAGGGGCGGGGATCCCAACAGCTGGCAAGGCTAATTGCGTGCAGAGAAGCTTCAAATAGTTCCTATTGGGGGTCAGTTTGTGTATGTCTGCGTGGGAAAATGGGACCTGTGGCCTGTGTGGGTGTGATGGGATGTTCTGTAAAGAGCATGTTCGTGGCGGTGGTGCACACTTACAGTCCCAGGCTCAGGAGGGTCGCTGGGAGCTCAAGGCCAGCCTAACCCGCGAGATGGGACCCTGCCTCAGAGAAAACACTCCAGAGCTGTTGCACCTTTGGGTGCTGAGGTCTGCACTGGGACAGGAGGAGTGGTCTCTGCACCACGCCCTCTCTGAACGAAGGAGCCACTCCCTGAGGCAAGGCTGCTGACTGAACCAGAAGTAGGAGGGAGCTGGAAACCCGAAGGAGTCCCCTCGAACAACACTGAGCCATTAGCCATCCCTGTAGCACAGGTGGAGCAGGCACGGCAGGATCAAGTACAGGGGAAATGACTGCCACACGTTTTCTATGAGTGATGGCTCCTCCTGGTGGCGGGTGGAGGCAGTGGACAGTTGGCCCGCAAGATGTAAGCCATGCCGACCAAAGGGAAACCAAAGTCCTTGTCATCACACTGCGCAAAGAAGCCCAAGAGCTGGAAGATGCAGGCTCAAAGCGGAAGGAACGAACAGGAGGGGAGGAGCCTGTGAGCCGGGGAGGTGGGATGGTTTTCATCAAGGCCCCAAGGTTGCCCCAGAGAGACCTGGGAGCTGCAGTGTCACCAAGCCACCTATCTATGGCTCTCAGAGGGGAAAGAAGGTGCTACTAAAATGGGAACATAGTTCAGGAAAAGGAGATGTGGTCCTGTTATGCTTACCTATATTTTATGAATGCTTAATGAAAGCTTCCAGCCTCAGCTGTACCTATGTGTGCATGATATCCTTCAACTGAGAAAAGTCTTTAAATGTAGCCCTACACCCCTGATCTGCATCCCAAGAGCCCCTGAGTAGGGGAGACACCTGGTTCTGCTGTAGCTGCGTGCTGAGTTACTCAGGACCCTGAACTGTGTTTTTGTGCTTCTCCTATGTTTAAAGGAAGATTTAATTTCTGGAAGCAATTGAATGAAATAAAAGAGATCTTAGAAGTAAGAAGTGAAAAATTATTAACATTGGCTAGGATCTAAAATTGAAAATATGGAAAGAAAAGTATTTGCAAAAGGTGTGCTTGAAGGCTCCCAGGGAAAGCAATGAGATATTTGGGAAAATGTTAAAAATTTGAAGCCTCAGAAGAGATCAGCTGACATGGGCCCTCCAAGTGGGATCCAGAGCCAGGTATAAATCACATACCAAGGCCAGAGCAGGCAACCTAGAGCCAGAATTCAGTTTTCCAACCAGCTTGGACACAGGGATCAGAAAGTGGGGGGGATGGGGGGTATACAATCCCAGTCTTGTTTGTTCCCAGCCTGTCTTGAGAATCCTGAGAACCAAGGGTTGGAATTGTGCAATTAAAGTTTAAACCTTCTAATTTAAATGTTAATTGCATTCAAATTAAGTTAAATGTTTTTAAAGGTTTGAAGTGGAAAATTAGTTTTCTTTATACCTCAGGCTTTTTAACCTCCAAAATCAGAAAAAATTTGCCTTATAAGGTATTTTTTGTTTTCTGTTTTGAAGGGTAAATGTTGAGATAACAGTGGTACACCGACCCTGGCCTTTAGGGTCTCCACATAATTTGTGAAGTTATGCAACAGGAACATTTAATTATTAAACTGGCTAAAGTATTTGAGGGTCAAGTATTCAGACACTCAAGAATTCATGCTGCTCTAAGTCTTCCAAGAAGAACTTAGTTCTAACAGCTTTGAACAGTGAGATTTCAGGCTTGACCTCACTTCTCCCTCTTCCTGCTTTTCCCAGTCTTTGGGTCCTACCCTGCCACGTGCCAGAGCATCATTTACTTTCACACAGGCCTTGAGCCTAGTGCTACTATTCTCATTTTACAGACAGAGGAGCTGGTGGTGGACATTTTTTGGGGGGAGGGGCAGAGGCAGAACTGGGGATTGAACTCAGGCCCTTGCGCTTGCCAGGCAAGTGCTTATTCTACTGAGCCATCTCCTTGGCCCTGGGAGCTGGTGGTGGAATCAGGTGTTAAGCCAAATTTAGCACTCCCACCTAGGGCAGCTTCCTTTGTCAGCTCCCTGCTTGCCCCTCTGCAGGGAGGTAGGGGGCCTGAGGACGTAGCCTATCCTCCTGGAACAGCCCAGTAGGCTCTGCTGCTGGAAGGATGGCAGAATGGTCTAGGCCTAACAGGCTGGGGCAATGGGGTAAGAGGACATCACTGTGCCAGGACTGCCCCTCCTGCCAATGGTTTTCTGGGCTTTTCTGGTCCAGGGTTTCTGTGCTCTGCACTTTACAGAAGACACCTGTCCTGTAGACGCCTGCCCTTCATCTAGACATGCTCTTGCATGGGAAGGAGGCTCCATCTCTCTGGGTGCTGGGAGAGCTGAGGTGGTGGCAATCTCTAAGCCAAGAACCAGGGACTCAGGTTCCTTCCCCTATCTTCCCTTCGCTCATTTTCTGGAAATGAATTCTGCTTAATTTGATGGAAAAAACAAAATTAACTAATTCTGTGGCCTTAAAGTATTGTTGCAATGCTTCTACTTGGGGACTCAATTTCTTCATGTAAAAAGTTAGATTAGATAAACATGAAGACACTTTTGAACTGGAAAATTAAATACAAAAGACAGTGTTTAATTGGTGCCTGTATGGATCCTTCTGATTTGAGTCTTTGCCAGTGTCTTATAAATTGAGATTCTGCAGCTTTTAACTCTGTTTAAAAACAAAACAAAACAAAACAAAAAACTAAAATCTTTCAATGTAAAAACCAGCTAGTAAATGCAGAATTGTCATCACTTTCATGTTTTGCTTTCACATAATCTTGGAGAGTCACTGAGAAAGTGCTTCACCTCCATCCTCCACCTCCTTGGTCCCCACTATTGTGAAGTCACTGGGTCTCTCAGGGCACAAGATGGTGAAACTTGGCCAACAGATAGTAAAGTCTTTTCAGCTCCCCAAGTGACCATTTTAGACATTTCTGTTTCCTTCAGTTGTCTAGGTTTAATGCTGGTGTCTAACTCTGGTTCATGGTGCTGAGGAAATATCATGCTTCCATGAGCAGGGTTGAGCATGCCTATGAGATTCCAGCATTCTGAAGCAGTTATACCATGAGGTATAACTGAAAGAGGATTTCACTATTTTATTTTGTTTTTTGTGGCCTGCTCAGCCCATCCTGGGGGCAGAGCTGGAGTGGCATGTGGTGCCAGGGATCAAACCACAGTCCCTATGCACTTGCCTAAGCTTGCCTAAGCAGAAGCTTTAGACTGCTGAGCTATCTCACTGGCCCAAATGATTTCACTTATAATGGAACTTTTTTTTTTTAAATTTTAAAGAATTATTTATTTATTTGCTACAGGGTCTCACTGCATAGTTTGGACTCGTAGTGATCCTTCTGTCTCAGCCTTCCCAGTGCTGGGATTACAGGCATGGGCCACAAGGCTCAATTTCAGCTGCACGGTATACCTGGGGTTATGGGATGGACAGAGCATGAGGTACCAGTGATCAAACCCAGGTCCTTGTGCTTGTCAGGCAGGTGCTTAGACAGCAGAGCTATCTACCCAGGCTGAAAGTTATTTATTTATTTATTTTTTGCAGAACCTGGGATTGAACTCAGGGACTTGCATTTGCCAGGGAAATGCTTATTTTACTGAGCCATCTCCCCGGCCCCTGGAAATTATTTTTACAAGGAGATGTGAACTACTGAATAGAAATGAAGGTACAGTGCTCGCTTCAACAGCACATATACTAAAATTGGAACGATACAGAGAAGATTAGCATGGCCCCTGCGCAAGGATGACACACAAATTCATGAAGCGTTCCATATTTAAAAAAAAAAAAAAAGAAATGAAGTTACTTTAAATAAATAACTTGGCTAATTGGGACCCAAAAGGAAAACCCACAGTGCTCCAATTTTAAGGAAAAATTTTAACCAAGTAGAAGGAAATGAGCCTCATCTCCACCTACCCAAGCACTCTCCCCTTTGCTAAGAATTAGAATAACAGTGCATTGTAGAAGGCTGTGAGCTAGTAGGAATTTGGGAGCTGGGTAGGGTGTGGTTCACATCTAGATGACTCCCAAAAGCCTCATGCAGCCAGAGGGGTGAGTTTCTACCCGAGAGAAGTAACACTGATGGGGTTCTGAATTGCTATGATGAAAGCAGTGACTTGTGTTCGAATTTGTTATATCTTCAAGAACACTGACGGTCCTCAGTGACCCTGCAACGATCACGTGCTGGAATAAGTGCATGCCATGTAAATGCTTGAGGACTGGGTGATTCTCCACTCTAGGGCCATGTTGGCCCCAGACCCTAACAACTCCCTCTCAGTGAAAGCCTTACTCCACTTTCCTTCCAGTTTTCAGGGCCAGAAGGCACATCAGGGAGTCTTTCTTTAATTATCCACCAAATAAAATCAATTGTTTTCCAAATCTGATAAAGAAGCTTCTGCTATTATCCAGGAGCCCTGAGAAACTTCTCATCTCTCTCTAGAAATTACGGCCTTTTAAATCATGACCCCACCTTATGTCAAGGCTCCAACACCTGCAGGGGTTTCTGGATTTCAGTGCTTGTTCACATTGTTTGTTTCACTCGCTCTGTATAGAGCTTGCCTATGAGACCAGCAGCATGGAACCCCAGAGCTCAGCCCAGAAAGTGGATCCACCCCTGGCTAGGAGCAGCGCTTCTGATGCCCCTGCATTGCTTTCTCTGTTTTCTTCACATTCTTTTTTTTTTTTTTTTTTTTTTTTAATGCATTAGTACAGGGTCTACAGGGTCTCACTACACAGACTGGATTTGTAATGATCCTCCTATTTTTCAGTCTCCCAAGCACTGGGATTGCAGGTGCACAACCACACCCAGTCTCAGTCATAGTTTCAGCGTCCCCTGGGGGCAGGGCCGGCATGGCACACCAGGGATCAAATCCTAGTCCGAGTGTCAACCTAAGCTTTAATCTGCTGAGCTATCTGGCTGGCCCTCTTCACATTTTCTTTCTTTCTTTTTTTTTTTTTTTTTTGTATTTTAGTAAGGGTCTATAGGGTCTTACTATATAGATCAGACGGGTAGTGATTCTCCTGTGTACAGCCACCCAAGATCTGGGATTACAGCTGCCCGCCACCATGCCCAGTCTCAGTCACTGTCTCAGCAAGCCCCAGGTGTGGGGCTGGCACAAGACACCAGGGATCGAACCCCAGCCGCTGTGTCTGCCTAAGCGGGTGCTTTAAACCGCTGAGCTATCTGGCTGGCCCTCCTTCACATTCTTGAGGCTTATGTTCTTTTTAGTTCCCTTAGTAAGATTTTTCAAATCTTCAGTCAATTTATTCTCAAAATCAAAATTTCAGAACTGAGTTATCTCATGGGTATATTATACATGGGAAATAATTCTCTTCAAAACATTTTAACTTGATTCCATGGATATGTAATTGGAAGATCATCTTTCCGATGAGTATGCTTTTCCAAATTGAACATGCTTGTGCTCTTACAGCAAAGGATCTACATCATCCAGGCAGAAAGCTCATCTGTGAGCAGGATTTAACAGCTTGATGGAACTGAAGCTACTCCCT
This sequence comes from Ctenomys sociabilis, assembly GCA_004027165.1. NCBI lineage: Eukaryota > Metazoa > Chordata > Mammalia > Rodentia > Ctenomyidae > Ctenomys > Ctenomys sociabilis. Next base: position 15,406 of record PVKA01004021.1, on the reverse strand, counting down.
GTGTGAAGCAGACCATGATCTGTCCAGTGAGAATCTTTTGAGGAGTAATGCAGAAGCATGGGAGGGGGACCCTTTACAAAGATGTTCTATGTTTCTATGCTGAAACCGTAGATCCAATTTCTTTCCTGGTCATGTTAAAACACAAAGCCAGCTCAACAAACAATAACATGCATATGCTATATATTTTCAAGGTACTTCAATATGTACTATCACACCTCAGGATAAAATTATGCACCTAGTGGGGTACCTATGCCTCACAATTGTCATTAAGGCTGATGGTAGGACAGAACGGTGTGGGTTGGTGCCCCAACCCTCCAATGACAGCTTCATCTGGCATCTTTCTGTGAGGAAGCTATTTTTGTGTATAACGTCTATAATGGCCCACTTCCTATCTCAAAAGACACTGGCCAGGAGCCAGAGTTGGCACTATACATCTGTAATCCCAGTACTCTGGCAGGCTGAAGCTGAAGGATTACAAGTTTGAGCCAAGCCTGGGCACTTTAGTGACTTGATGAGGTCCGTCTCTTGCTCTGAGGGCCACATAGACCCTGGCTGCCCCGCGCTGTCAGTCAGGGGTCCCTGAGACTCAGTGCAGTTCTTTAGGGACACATCCTGGCAGCCTCAGTTTGTGATATAAACAGAAGCAGAGCCAGACTCAGGTAGGCTGGGGTCAGAACTCATTTGCAGAGTTTCTGTTAGCCTCATAGCTCCTCAGGGATGGTGGGCTCCCTGCAGCAGCTGCTGCTCCAGCTTCTTAATTGGCTGGGATTTCAGGGTGTGCATCTGAGATTCTGACACAGTTAGAGACCACTGATGGGACAGAAGACAAATTCCTTAATCTATTAAACACACGATTATGTTTTTTCCAGAGGTAGTCAGGGACCTACCCAGAGTCCCGGCCTGCAGATGCCCAATGTGCAACTCAAAGCAGGCTGAAGCTTGGTGCCTTTGCTTTCCTTTTTCCTGTCTCATTTATTACCTTAAGACTTTGGCACAGACCTCTGCTCAGCTCTGCATGTAAGCATGCTAATCACTTAGGGACTGTCTGTATGACAAGGCTTTCTAGCCCTAAATTTACCTATGTGGTCTCATTTCCTTTTAAGGCTGATGATCCTAAGATAAGAATAGCTAAAGAAATTTTCAAAATTTCCAGGGACCTCCAATTACCAGCCTTTATAATGTCCAATTCTGGACCCCTGGAGTGATAGCTAGGAGTCTCCAATCCTTTAATCGTCTCAAATTCCAGGAAAATCAGAGTCTCACGTACAACCCCATGGTGAGATCACCTTCCGGAGAAGAACCATCACCACGCGGGTTCCAAACTGCTCCTCAAGCTGTGAGGATTCCTTTAGAGCTAGGAAACCAGGATTGAGAGATAATAGGTAGATAACCAGACCCAGCCCATCATAGCACCCTATAAAATTGATCTCTGTTCTACTATGCAGGGGCCAGTCTGATCCTCCTCCTCCTCCGCCCTGTGCCCCCTTTAGTTCCTCAAATGGAAGGTTTTTCTCTGTTTTTTTCTCACTTTCCTTTGTTAGGGGACCAGCTTAATCTTTGTCAGAGCCATGTCCCCTGCTCCCTCATTTTCTCCTACTTTGAAATAAAGCATTTTCCTGTAAATCCATGCTGAATGCCTCCGTTCTAATTTATATTAGCACTGTAGCAAGGACTCATGCTAATCAATGGCAATTTCACAATCCTTTAGTCCCTTGGGTTCAAGGCTTGACAGTCTGCTGCAAACACCAGGCTTGAGGGCCTTGCTGGGTATGCAGGGCTCCAGCAGCCATTCCTGCTGTTTCAGGCAGGGCAGCTGCATCCGAGGTGGTGTTTGGGCGCTGCTGCTAACAGCTTGTCCACACTCGGCCTTGCGGTGGTCAATCCCCTTCTTGCCTTGAGGCTTCTCATTCACTACTCATTATACTCAAGTGAGTTCGCACTCAGTTTCCATTGGCATACTGGCCAGTTCTACCTAATTGCTCCAAAGACAGCCAGCAGGCCCAGTCCCCTGTGCATTACACCGCATTTGCTCTCTCTGGCACACAAACTCATGTCTTAGCTGGTAGCATCTCAATCATCCAGCAACCCATGTTGGCAACAGGAGTGCATTCCTTATCTGCTCCCTGCCACCGGTAACCATTTATTGTGGTTATCCTAGCAGTCCCCAGTCAAGCTCTGAGTAGGCGCAGGACCTGCTGAACATCAAACATCAGCCTCACAGGGCACTGTTGAAATGACTCTGAGTCTGAGGATCATAATCTGGGTCCTGACCTTTTGCCTATTTAGTGATGTCACTCAGGCAGTTTTCCTGGGACTCAGCAAGTTGGAGATGCTATAAAAGGTTCTTCTCTCTCAAAAACCATGATTCCATGGCCAAATAGATCTTAAGAACTGAAGTCAATTGTGTCTGCCCTCCACAAAATGAGGAAGTGCCGCCAGCCCTCTCCAGGAGAAACTATAAATAAAGAATTTACAAGAACTGGAGCTCTCACAGACTCAGGTTAGACACAGAACTAATTGGTGGCTCTAAAAGCAGCCAGAAAATACAAAGTGCTCATCAATGCAGCTGCCAGCAACTCCAGCCTGCGCACGCGCTTTACCCTCTAAATATAGCGGGTTGTTTTTGTTTCTTGTTGTTCGCATAAAGTACGTAAATACTTCCATGAGCCACTGCAGTCTATTCAGGAGATTTTTAATCACTTTTCTGAGCAAAGGGACTCAGAAGAATAGGCAAAAGGGTCTCTCATGGTCCGGATGGGTTACATAATTTGGCAGGTACACTGCAAAACAAAAGCTTATGAAACATTCAAGATGACCTTGACAAAGCATGCGATCCTCCTTGATCCTGTGTGAGTGCACCCAGGATGGGGCCTGCCACCTGCCACGGCTTTGTGGCTTGGGAATGTGATTTTCTCTGTTGCAGAAGATAAATATCCCACTGGCACTTTTGATAGGACTTACAGGGAGTTTCTAAGCACAACATGAAACAAGGAAGTTATAATTAGAAATTAAACTTAATAGCAGCCAACATCCCATCCATCGGGACAGCCTTGGGCAAGCAGAAAGTCTTCCCAGCTGTCTCAGGCTGAGTGATGGAGGACCCCACCGCAGAGGCCTGTAATGGGAAGAGTTCAGGCTGCTTGCATTTCTGGAGCCTGGGAGAGGCTGACTGATGAAGGGGTGATGAGAACAAGGTGAAGGAAGGAAGGAAGGAAGGAGGAGAGATAGCAGGAAGACCAAATGCTATAACCTCCCAATCTTGCATCCAACTGTTTTCTAGAATATCAGAAACTCTTAGTTCATCCTCTACGGCGGGGTTTCTGAAAAATGTTTAATTCCCTAATGCTTTGAAAAATCTAATGTAAACTGCAACCTATCCCCACCATCCCCAAATGCTCACCCATTTATCGTATTATTTCCTAAATCTGACTCTTAGGCACCAGGAAAAGAATGGGTGGCTTACAGCTTTAGTTCATGGAAATGGAAGTGACTAACATAAATTTGAGTCATTCTAAGAAGCTGGGGGAGAGTGCGGAACAGGTGCCTACCTACCACATGCCATGCAGATGTGCCATCCTCCAGGTGCTGCAGGCATAGACGGTAGTGACCCAACCACAGGTGGCTGGCACCTGGCTCACTTGGGGTAACTCGCTCCAGATGGAGCTTCTTTGCTTGAACTTCAGTCCAAGGCCTTTATAACTAAAGGCTGCAGTCAGGGAATGGGTCTCGACATCAATTCATTGGGTTAAGACCAACATTAAGAATCAAAATGGGGAGCTGGGGAGATAGCGTAGTAGAATAAGTGCTTGCCTAGCAAGCACAAGGGCCTGAGTTCAAACCCTGGTTCTGCCAAAAGAACCAAAATGAATAGGAGGCACTCAGGCTTTTCCTCTGGTACATGTACTGAGTCATAAGCTTACACTTTGGAATTATTTCCCATTAGATCTTAATGAAAAATGCATTTCTCACTGTGAGTTGTAGGAAAACACAAGTATGTAATCCACTGTTTTATTTATATTTAGTTGGCACATGGTAAGTCTGAAAATACTTGTTAAGTAAATAAGAATATGCTTACGCTATATCTGAAACAGGTCGAAATACATGATGAGTAGTTTTTAACAATGTCATGTCTATCTTGCCATTAATATATCAAGAATACTGATCAGACTTAATTTTTTAAAACTTAGAACATCTCTTGAGATATTTAACTTATACTTTTGGGAGATGAACTGTAAGTGTCATAATTTTTATTTATTTTAGGCTGGATGGGGAAATTTTTTTCTGTTAAGAATACTAGCCTAGTCAGAGAACCAAAAAGGGCAATAGAGCTCAAAAGGAGAAAGGTGAAATGGAGAGATTAGTAGATACAGTAACAAGGATATAAACTTCTCTTTCACCTCATTCTCAGTTCCCTCCCTTCTTTAGCAGATGTGAATGGGAGAGACACAGTGACTCTCGAGCTTCCAGAGTGGGACAGAATACTCTGTCTAACAACCGTGTGTGCACCTCCCATGACAGCTCTAGTTGGTATGCCATGTGAACCCCCTGGATAGACGAGGAGCATCAAGAGGGGAGCAAGAGGCCAGGGGGCTGGAGCCAGGAGACACTGAGCAGTGGGGTGCACACAGAGCTGGAGCAGTGTGCTGGACACAGAGCTCGCAGCATGTTGTATAGCAGGTGGACAATCAAGCTCCTTCTCACCAGTGGTCAGATTCTGTGTAGGAATTGTCACTCTGGTATCAGTGCAGAGGCCAGATTGGGTAGGGGAGCATGAGTGGGTATTGGGGGTCTTCTGGGAGCCCTGTGCAGTAGCTGGTAGCTTGTTATGGCAGGGCAGAGAGAACTGGCTAAAGCTGGGCTCCATCTAGTAAGCAAAAGGTACAGAACTGGGTGATAGATTAGGCAAGGGAGGTGAGCGAGGAAGGAGTCAACTAGGACTCTTGGGTGCCAATGAATGTCATTGGCACTCAGCAAGGCTGTGGTACTGGAGAGGCTGAGGTGGGGTTTTATGTCTCTTCAAGCATGGATGTCCAGTAGGCAGGTGGATACAGAAGATGAAGCTCTGAAGAGAAGTCAGAGCTAGAGACAAACAGGAGAGAATGATTTCAATAAGGCAGAGAAGAGCAGGACACAGAGATAGACCATACACAAATGAGAAGGGACAGAGCAAGTTAAAAAAGATGCACACACCAGGAGACTGAGACAGACAGAAATAGACTTCCACAACGTGGTTGCTGTGGCTTTTCTAGAAAAGTATTTTTAAAGCTGAGTTGCAGTCTGGTAATTCCGGGCAGAAAAGAGGTGAGCACTTGGCCAGGGGTGTAACCCTCTGCTGCCTGAGACCAAACCTGTGGGCATAATTCTTGCACACAGTTAGCCTCTGTGCATTGATGTCATGGTTTAGATCTAGAATGTTCCCCTAAAGTCTCACATGTTTGGAGGTGGGGATTCTAGAAAGCAATTAGATGATGGGGTGATGGACTCATTGGTGGCTTAGTCCGCTGACAAATCCAAGATTCAGTGAATGTGCTGTTGGGAGCCTGGGCTTGGCTGGAAGAGGTGGGGGTCCCCAGAGGCACAGCCTGGATGGTGTATCTCTCACCCCAGCTCCTTTCTTCTCTCTCTGCTTCTTGGTGCTGTGATCAGCTTTCTTCCATCAGACCCTTCCCCTTAGAGCCAATGGACTATGGACTGAATCCCCAAGACCCTGAGCCAAAGTAAACATCTTCAAGTTGGGAATGTCAGGCATTCCCAACAGAAAGCGACTGAGACAAATGTGCACGCATCTAGCTGGGGTGTTGCTAACTAAGCTTGATCAAAATGAAAACGTTCCCTGGAGGCCCTAGACATTCGATAGCTGGGAGTGCTCTGGAGCATGTGCAGCCTCAGTCATCTCTCTAGTGACCTTGCTGAGGGCTGATGAGTGCCTGAGAGTCTCAGTTGACTCCTCTGCTATACCTTCCTTGTCTAATCCATCATTAGATTCTGCAGTCTAATTCTTTTTTTGTGAAAACATATTTTAAATAAATAAAAGTACTGAATAAAAAAGACGTTTTACATTTAAAAATGTACTTTACATGTGTTATTTACTAGACTCCCCTAACAAATTATTTTATTTATTTTTTATGTATTTGGTACAAGGTCTCACTACACAGCTTGGATTCATAGTGATCCTCCTGTTTTCAGCTTTCCTAGTGCTGGGATTACAGGTGTGCACCACCACACACAGTCTCAGTGGTCAAACCCTGGTCCCCGCACTTGCCTAAGCAGGCCCTTAGTCTGCTGAGCTATCTCACCAGCCCTAACAAATAATTTTAAAAGCACATGTACATGTAGATGTAGATCACAATCCTTTAGGAGAATATCATTTGATAGAGGGATCTAGAAAGCCCTACAGTGTTGGCCATGCAGGGGTTTTGCTTCTATGAGACCTCAATTTCCTATTCTACATTTACACCTGACTTCTGATTATGAATTGGTGGCCCAAGTAGCTGGACTACAAGCAGACAAAGGGCTGCCTGTGCATGAGGGAGAGCTCTGGCTTCTGGGACAGTTACTAAAATGAACAAGTCAGGGTTGTAGTTTTGTCTCCCACCCATTTTAAAAGCTTGTTTAACATAAATCTGTCCTGAACAGATGGCACTGTCCTTGGCACCTTGACAAAATCAGAGGTTGGATCCTATGCATACCTGGTTCAAGACTAAAGTCTCTAGTGACTTCTCCACATTTTCCATAAAGTGCGCCAGTTTAGCAATGTCTTTGCTCATCTGATTTCGAGGTGTGACCTGTCCTGAGACTCAGAGGTGATTGACAGATAAGGATTTGACCCATGGAAACAAAACCAGACTCATTAAAACATCATAGGGGTAGCAGTTTGACTAGTCTCACTAAAGTGAGACTTTTGACTCAATCCTAGGTTCCTCGCCCCAGGCTAGTAGCCTATGTGTGTCTAACAATATTTAAGGTGCGTGGAGTCACTGCTAGGACCTTGATGATGCCAGCTAAGAACTCTGGTAGTGTCTGAAATCAACCTGGGATGAACAATAATGAACCACCTACAGAATTATAGACAAAACTTCCAAGTGGAATATTTGCATAGTTTTTGTCAGGGGAACCGACAATGCTTAAATCAGCCTGAAGGTCTGGGAGAGGAGCCCTTGTGTGACCTGGATCCAATCCTGGGGTCTCAAAATTATTTCTCCGGTGTCCTGAGGCTCCTCCAACTTGTGATGGCTGAAGTGTTTGTCCAAAGTGTAGTTTGGACTCTTGATTACTCCAGCCTCTCATGAAGGATGTGCCTACTCCTCAGGTCCATCTGAGCTGCATGCCTGTCACCTGCTTTGCTTCTTCTGTGGCTGCTGGAGCACAGTAGAGGCTGCTTACAACAGATCTGTCCCCCTGTCTTTTTCTGTTAGTTTCCAGGACTTACCTCTCCACTTGACCCCTTTTTCCTTTATACGTCTGGGTTGATAGGCAACAGGAAGCCACAGTGGGACCTATGTCACACTGTTTGGGCTCTGGAGGGCTGATTTCACTATTTCTGGGTTCTCATATTTATTTTAAACAGCTGCAGAGCAAGTTCTAGACCAAGAATCAGATGGTTCCAAGTGGTTAAACTGAATCATGTACTTTATAGGCCCAAGTCATTGAGTCATGATACACTTAAATAAGGGAATGCTACCTTCTTTAAAAATCTTAATTTTATCATGGGAAATAAACATGTTCTCAGAGGAAGCAAGCTTTCCATTACTCCAATCCCATTAATTAATGAAGTCTGAGTCCTATGGGTTTCTCCTCTGAAATATTTCCGATGTCCATTCACCTCTTCCCGTCCCTTGGGCACTACCTCTGTCCAGGCCACAGTGACAGTCCAAACTTGTCCCTTTGGCTATGAACTGCCACCATGTAGTTTACCCTGGCCTGTATTTTCTATAGCACACTTTTGATGAGGTTACTCGTTGACTTTAATGGTTCACATCTAGATGTCCCCAAGGGTCACTTAGTGGCAGATCTTTTAGAAGGTGATTGAATCATGGGGTCACTATTGCTGATTTGCTATTAGGATGTGGGGGCTTCCTAAGAGGTGAATCTATGAGGTGTGTCTCAGAAGGGTGGATCTCCCTCCCCTCTCTCTACTCTGTTTTCCTGGCTGCTCTGACTTGAGCAGTTTTCCCCTTCCCAGGCTCTTTATCTATAGCATGGGCTCTCAAAGACTGAGATTTCTGGACTGTGAGCCAAAGTAAGCCTCTCCTCCTTCAGTTGTACGGGTTGGGTTTTCTGTCCCAGAGACAAAGTGGCAAAGACATTGCCCTTTGCCCTTCAGCAAAATCAAAGCCTGCTGGCATAGCTGTAAGGCATCTGCTTCCTTCCTCCTACTTGGTTTCAGCCCTCTTCGTCTGGAGCCAGCAGTCCCTGGGCCCTGCCTGTCTGCGCTTGTCCTGGGATTTCGTGGTTTGTCCTTGCTGTTGCCCAGCGGCACTGTGTAGCCTTTCTACTTGCCTGCCTCCCTTACCTGGAGCACTGCAATCTACCCTTGGGGGTCTTAGATTACACATTTGCTTCTCTGGGCTGTTGTCTTTCCCACAGGCTCCCCATGGCCTGTATACCCGTGTATTTCCTCTGTTTACCCCCCTATAGACAGGCATATGTGTTCCTGTGCAAGAGTCTGTAATCATTCAGGAGGGCCATGACGGTCACATTCACCACTGTCTCCCAGCACTCACCTAGCACCACAGCTCACCTAGCACACTATCAGCAGTCACTACAGTGACTATAGTGCTCTCTAGACCCCCTGCACAGAGGGTAGGGATCCTGCCTGCATGGGCCAACTTCCTGTCCCAAGGCAAAGCACCAGCATGACCACGGATGGAAAAAATGCATTGTTTTTCAACTCTGGTGAAAAGCAAGCCCACAGATCAGCAAACAGTAAGCAGTGATCTTGCAGGCACAAACCTCTTCTAGGAACCTGGGCACCTGTCTATGAAAGTGGCTATCACTCCACTGTAGTGTTGCGAATTTCATGCTTTTCAGTGCCAAGAGGAAGCTCTGGGATATGAATTTTTTTTGCCACTGTTTAGTAGAAAGGTGTGTGATGCAAGCCATCATAAAACCTGAGCACAGCTTAGAGATAATCACTGCTTCAAATTTAAGCTCAGACTGTCAGTATTCTATTATCATTTGGGGTAAGGTTTGAAATTCTTTACACTGAAGTTTTGTCTCTTTCCAGTATTTCTCAATTACATAAAGGGATTGAGACAAGAGGAAGGTAAGAGGGAATGGAGACTCAACAATGTTCACACTTGTGGTTTTTTTTTTTTTTTTTTTTTTTTTTTTTCCAGTACCAGGAGTTGAACTGAGGACCTTATGCTTGAGGTGCAGGCACTTGTGCCACTGAGCTATATCCCCAGCCCTCTCAACAATGCTTAAGCAGCTGCTTTGTTAAAATAAGCTGTATTTGCTGGAGGCCAGCAGCTCACACTGGATTGTCTTCTGAGACCCTTTCTTCATAATGAATTAAAACAAGCCACCAAGCCCCAGGCCCGTGAGGTCTTACTAAGGGGTGTCCTGGCCCCACCTCCCACCCTCAGGAAGCCCCGAGCTGCACATCTGTGTTTGGGATGAGAGAGGAAGGAAGAACAGGCCTGGTGCAGTTTGTTTTCTTTTTAAAAGAGCTTTAAAAATGGCATTCCTGAAATAAATGTTATTTATATATTGCTTGAAAAAAACAACACAAACCCTCTGGCAGGCTGGAGACATGTTACCCATCACTTTAAGGAGCTTATTTTCGAGCAGCTTCAGAGTCCAAGCCAGACTGAACTAGGGGTTCTTAATCTTCTTTGCCATGAAGCCTTCATCAGATGGGTAAAGGTCATTGTCCTATTACCACTGTATTTTAAATATGTAGAATATATGGGGTGGCAAAAAGAGAGTAGTAATGAAGAAGTACTATTTCCAAAATAATTTTGACATGATATATTAAATTGTAAATTCTTTATTAATGTGCCAACAAGATGTATGGCTTATGAACTACCATTATTCTGAGGTAGGAGTGTAAATGTAATTCTGAGCTGTCTATGATAACTGTACTGCCTATCACATGACAATCTGTACAGTTTCTAGTGGTAAGAAATGCTACTAATGTGATTTGTTGCCTATATATTTATATGCTTAAGTGAAGTAAACTAACCTACCTTCCTTCCTTCCTTCCTTCCTTCCTTCCTTCCTTCCTTCCTTCCTTCCTTTTACAGTATTGGTGAGTGCAAGGCCTTATGTTAAGCTACATCCCATGGCCTTTTTAAATTTTTGAGACCCAGTCTACCTAAATTGCTAAGTTGCCCAGGCTGGGTTTGTACTTGTGATCCTTCTGCTTTAGCCTCTCAGAGTACTAAAATTATAGGTATGTGCCACTATGCTTAGCTCAATTTCATTTAGATGTCAGTGAAAAAGAGTTGTTTTCCCATCTAAGGTTGTGGAACTCTGGATCCCATCTATGGCACTCAGGCTCTAAGCAAACCCTAAAAGCAAGGTTCTTGGTGCCTAGCCAGGCCAAGCCCATGCATGAGTCAGTCTCAGGGAGTTGGCTACACCTCACACTAAGGTCACTGTCCTCAATCTTCCTGTCCTCACAACTACTGAGCATCTATCAGGACTTCTCAGAAGACTTGCTCCATCCACTCCAGGCCATCATATTTGAGGCTCATGGCTTCTAATCATATTTCTCATTCCATCATGTTTCTGGAACTTTCTGTTCCATGAATGAACATACCTCATCAGGTCATAGTACCTCTTGGACCTTAAAGGGCACACAGGAACTCTAAGAAGGCCCAAGACAACATCTGTCACTCTATAAAGTAGAAAGTTCATTGTATAATTTCAAGGAAGGCAATACAACCTCATAGATACTCATGAGAATATTTAAAAATGTGCATTATGGAACGCATATTTTGTCTTATTAACTTCATGATAATCCTGGGGGAAGAAATGGTCAGATGAGCTCTTGCTTGAGATCAGTCACTTTATATCAGACTTTACCTTCTGCCCTGTTCTTATTGGAGTCTTTAAAACCTTTCAAAGGCTGGTGGTGACCATGAGAGATTTGTGTCCTGCTGTGTTCTACCCTCAACCTTGGGACCAGTATAATCTCATTCATGAGGGAATTACAATAGCCTCAACATGAAGCTTGGGGAGAAATTGTGACATTTCCTCACAGACGGTATTACAGTCTCACTTGTCTACTTCTTGCTTCTCTGATGTAAGGTCCGGTTTAGTCTCCACTCTAAGTCTGCTCTATGAACTTGGGCACAAGCGCTGGGGGGCTGGCTGCCTTCTAGTTCTGGCTGTGCTGTCTGATTGTTTGACAAGCCTTGACTTTTCTCTGGACTTTTGTTTCCTATTAAAGTGACCAATTAATGCTTGGACTGGTTAGGAGAAGCAAATAACATATAAAGAACTACCCCCTAAAGTAAAATCCATCCATAGATATCTGGTATTATGAAAATCAAAGTGCTTGGTTATGTAAATTATTTGTGTATTCATTTCATTTCTTTAATCAGAAAAGATAATAATTACACTTCCACAGGTGTGCTATAGAATTAGAAACAAACATTTATTTCCTTTTCACAAAACATATGGACCATGGAGATGGCTTGGAGGTCTAACCACCTGCCTGGCAAAGCATAAGGACCCAGGCTTGATCCCCAGTACCAGAAGCTAGGCCAGCCCCATGCTGAGCTGGTCACTGAAACCAGGCATGGTGGTGCATGTCTGTAATCCCAGCACTGGGGAAGCTGAGACAGGAGGATCACTACGAGTCTGAGCTGCATAGTGAGACCTGTACCAAATAAATAAATCAAACTAAGAACATTAAAAACAAAATAAAACGTAATCTTTCCATTCAATGCATTCTTTACTTTTCAACCTTTGAGAAAATAAAGTGAAACTTTTAAATTTCAAAAATAAAGTATTTTCATGATTTCTTAAAAAGTATTTAGTACAGGGTCTTCAGGGTCTCACTACACAGATCAGACTCCTAATGATTCTCCTGCTTTCAGCCTCTCGGGCACTAGGATTATAGGCCTGCACCACTATGTCCAGTCTCAATCACTGTCTTAGCTTGCCCTGGGGTCAGGGTCCGCACCACACACTGGAGATATGATTGTTTTTTAAAAATGCACAAACATGTGCTAAGCTTTCAAAATTAGAGCACACAGGCTATTGTTCTTTAACAAAGTTTCCAGTCTTTGAACAGCGTGGTCTACCCAACTCTTACGAACTGTGGGTGGATTTCTAAGAAACATTTATTGCCTAGTTGCCCTCTCAGTTTTTGAGCCTTTTCTCCCATTTCTCCATTTACGGGAATTGACCCAGAATGATTACACTGGCATCAAATTAGTTATCTTAAGTTCTGTGACCTTGTCAAATATTTCTGTGAGATGTTAACTTTTTATGGCTAGCTGGAAACTTCTCGAAGGCTGGAACCCTATTGTAGGTCTTTGCCTTCTACTTGCACATACAGCCAACAATAATTACTTTTGGATTGTTATAGTAAATAAAAATCACAGGAGGCTATTCTTTTGGACTGAGCTCTACTGTAGGTCCTAAGAGGCCAGATTAATAAAAATGCAGTGAATTGTACACAAATTTTACACCACCCAATCTAAGACTAAGTTATCTAGTTGAGAAACTAGCCCAAAATAAATAGTCAAACTTCCCAAATAAGCTACCTTCAACTGACATAATAGAATTCACTCTTCTTTAATTTTAACAACAAATGTTAACACACACACACACACACACACACACACACACACATACACACACACACACCTCTGAGGGCCTGCCCAATAGCTCAGCTGATTAGAGCCCTGCCCGACTACCCCCCCCACCCCCAGGGCGTGCTGAGAATGTGATTGAGACTGGGTGTGGTGGCACGTGCCTGTCATCCCAGAATGTGGGAGTCTAAACAGGTGGATCACTATGAGTATGATCTAGTAGTGAGACTCTGAACACCATATAAACCCTTCACCACCCCCCAAAAAAACTCTGACAGAAATCAGTTATTTTTTTATTGTTCTGTCTTTCCATCCACAGATCCACAGTTTATAAGAAAAGCAACTTTGAAATGACCAATCCAGTTTTTGTGTGTGTGTGTGTGTGTGTGTTTTGCCTTTTTGGGTCTTTTTGTAACTGTAAAACCAATCTCTTCTGAGAATGGGAGATTCACTCTTTTATGAAGATGAATGGATAAAAGCTCTGCCCCATTCTAGAATCACTATAGAAAGCCAGTCGATATCTTATATTTGCTGTAATTTTCTTATTTGATAACTGCAGACACCTGCTTCATGAAGCATATGACAGCTAAGTCTGGATCTGTCATCTTGATACCCATATCCAGCCCCACGCTTCAACACTGACATGCATTGTTGTGGATGTTGAATCATAACAATGTGCACCCCCTGACACATGGACAGGGATGACAGCCTGAAGGAGGGTGAGCAAGGAAAAATAGAGGTTTATGGAATGAATCCATCTGTAAACTTATATTGAAAATATGTTATATTCAATGTGCTCCCAACAAGTCTTCAAAATATAGTAGATGTTTTTTAATACTAATTTTTCAAGTTGCAAGTCACCGTAGCAGTGCTCTCTAAGAGAGGTGAGCAATTCCTAAGTGTCCAGATAGCCTGACCTTAGTAGTAGCACCTGAAGGGGCAGAGAAAGTCTTCCTGTGGTTCTCAATCTTGACCATAGGGCAGGCAGAATTCAAAGGACCTTTCCTGACTCATATGACCCAAACTGGCCTTTCTTAGGCCTATGGTCTCCAGGGAAGTGAGCTGAAGTGCAGACCCCTGGGTTCTGGCATTTCATTTCAAGAATGTGTCTCACAAGACCAGTTTGTGCTGGCCTTGTGCTCACTTTTGGAGCCCCCAGGCCAGTCTTGAACTTGCAGAGATCCTCCTGGCTCAACCTCCCAAGTGCTGGGATTATTGGTGTGTGCCATCATGCCTGGTTCTGGGCCTCCCAGAGGATGCCCACATCCTGGGCCAAGACCACACAGGATCGAACTCAAGTACCTAGCTTGACAGGTAGGTCCTTATGCTTCTGAGCTATCTCTCCAGCACCCTCATTTCAAGAATGTGGTATCTATTTGCATGTGCTTATCTATTGGCATCTGCTATTAGGAGGTTTTTCTTTAAATATAAAATTAAAGCAGACGAGTGCCTCAAGATGTTTTTGAAGTGATAAAATAAATTCTACAAAGTTTTTCAGAATAACATACTGAACATGTTTGTTATACATGGGTGAAACTTAGGGAGAAACTGGGTGTGGCCAGGGCTCTAGTAGAAAGGAGTCAGGCCACAGGATATCAGAAGTTTCAGGAACAGGAGGCTGGGGAGATAGCTCAGTTGAATAAGCACTTGCCAGGCAAGTGCAAGGGCCTGAGTTCAATTCCCAGTTCTGCAAAAAAAAAAAAAAAAAAAAAAAAAAAGAACTTCCAGGAGCAGACAAAGAAAAGTGGGAACAATTGATATGTACCTAGGAACAAGTGGAAAGGCGTCTAGGACAGAGGCCACCTCAGGTCATGTAAGACAAAAGTTCTTTTAAATTCTGCCTGTCCTATCTCCAAACCACTGATGATGAGTGACTGAATAAAAACTTCCACCTCTATCTGAGAAGGAGTGGAGTTACTGATGAAGAAGCCAGGAATAAGGTCAGGGCCTCAGGACATATTTTAAGGACTATTTACAATGAATAAAATCTTTTACATGTAAACATAATCCTTTTCCATAATCAATGATGTTGGGGTTGGGGAGATAGCTCGGAGGTCTAAGCGCCTGCCTGGCAAGCACAAGGATCCGGATTTGATCCCTGGTAACTGGGTGCGCTGTGCGGGCAGAAACTGGGCGTGGTGACATGTGCTTGTAATCCCAGCACTGGGGAGGCCGAGACAGAAGGATCACTATGAGTCTGAGCCGCATAGTGAGACTCTGTACCAAATAAATAAATAAATGAAAGTTTAAAAAAATTTGAATGATTTTATATATCATTTTATAAGTGTATTTAAACCTTTGAGACCCTGCAGATAGACTGTGAAACAAGAAATCCCCAAGGGGCTGGTGAAATAGCTCAGCAGTCTAAAGCCTCTGCTTAGGCAAGCTTAGACGAAGTGCAAGGACTGTGGTTTAATCCCTGGCACAGCATGCAGCACCAGGCCCACCCCCAGGGCAGACTGAGCAGGAGTCTCAGGAGGAGGAGGAGGAGGGGGAGGGGGAGAAAGAAGGAGGAGAAGAAGGAGGAGGAGGAGGAGGAGGAGGAGAATGATAAAGAGAAGGAGAAGGAGGAGAAGGAGGAGAAAGAAGGAGAAGGAGGAGAAGGAGAAGGAGAAGGAGGAGAAAGAAGGAGGAGA
>PVKA01004020.1:32589-103451 GCA_004027165.1 Ctenomys sociabilis | reverse complement strand
TTTTTTTTTTTTTTTTTTTTTTTTTTTTTTTTTTTTTGCATTTGATGTTCATATTTAAAGCCATTGTTTTCATAACTTTTGCAATGCAGTGAGATCTAGTGTAACCAGCTGTGGGTCACCTTGACTTCAGAAAACTTTGGGTTATAATAATTAGGAGTGAGATGGCAGCACTAGCAGATAGGCCGAGGTACCTCTTTTTAAAGGGGATCGTTGGAAGAGCCATCTCTAGCCCAACTAGCTAGGGTTTTCCTCCAACTGGTCAGGTGCAGTGATTGACTTTGTCTTTGACAAAAGACAGGGACCTAGATGGCTTCTCTGGGAGAGCAGATATGGCTCCTGTGGTTAGGAATAGCTCTGTGTGGTGGTCCTGTGTGGGATGCCAAGGCTGTAGGTGGTATTCCCCTAAAAGAAGCCCTAGAGACAACAGTTTGAGTCAGACAGTTTATTTAGGAGGTGATCACAGGAAACACATGAGACCTGATAAGAAAGACAGAAAATGGTTGCTCTTTGGAGCAATGGGGCTCATTCCCACAGGACACCTTTTGAGAGAACCCAGAACATATGTGAGGGTTTTCCTCTGGAGCCTGTGGGGGTGGCTGGAGTTGCTCATAGACTGCTGCTGCTCACTAGGTGAGAGTCCTCCTGAGAGTTCCAACCTGACCTGAGTCCCAACTGAGCACGTGCTCTTCAATGAGAAACATGCCCAGGTAGTGATTGAGAAGGCTGTAGGCCTGTGTGAGCCTGTTTTCAGATGATATCTGGGAAGACTGAGGGCATATGGCACCAACAGTGTCTGTGAAACCATAGGAGAGAGAGTCCCACCAGGCTAACACCATCATGGTCATTGTCCTCTGCTGCCTGGTGTCAGGGGAAGGCAGGAGAGCTATCAATCTGTAGCTAACAGGAGCAGGAATATCTCAGCGGGGCATAGCACCTTGAGTCATTGCCATGGGCCTCAGGATTTATGGCAGATGAGCAGTACTTGAGGGGGCAGGAGGTGAGAGTGAAGTAGAGCCGACACTACACAGGAGGCTACAGCCAAGACAATGGGTGGAGAGGTGACTCTATTGCCAGTTGACAGGTAGCATCTTGCTCATAGGGTGGGCTGGAGCTGGGGACCTAGTGCCAACTCCCTTTCCTTGTACCAAGCCTTCTTCCACACAAGCCTCTCAGGTCATGTTTTGTGACATGGCTCTCCTTCCTTTCTCTACCAACATGGCCATGATGTTCCTTTTAACCAAATTCCCTGTGTTACTAGGAAGAAAGAAGAAAAGAACAGCAGGTTGGGTAGAAGCTGGGTGTGATTTCTTATGGGTGGGAGTTGCCCTGTCAGGCAGAATTCTGCTTGTGCTGTGTTCTCAGAAGTGGACTGAACAGGGTTTTATCCAGGGAGTTCCAGACAGGAAGACAAGTGTGTGCTCCACTGGATTCTATGCAGCAAGTAAGTGACCAGACTTGAGTTTTTCTTTCTTTAACAAATCTGCATTAACTCTTTTGCCCTTTAACAGTTTGGACTATGAATAAAGTAAATTGAAGTAGGCACTGTCAGCAAATTTCATTGTTTTGTTGTTTTGAGTTAGATGTGCAAAGTGAGTCTAGAAAATGGACTGCTTGTGCTGGTTACAGTCACAGTGTCTGGTCAGCACCCCCATCTGTACATCTTCCTCTTCCACAGACACTTCTTAGCTCTCCATTCACCTTCCTTTGTTCCACCCTTAATTTAGTGATCATGTATAAAGACACACTTAGAAAAAAAGTGCTACACGTAAGGCTGGAATTCCATTTCTGCTTTTCCCCCCCCACCAAATATTAGACTGCTCCATTATTTTCGAAAATGACTTGTAGCCATTCAGTGCTTAGATATAATATGAAACTATTTCTCAGTCCAATTTTAATTCAGTTGCACAGCACATCATAGAATGAGCTTGGAAACCAGACAAAAATTAGAGTAATGGAAGCAGACAATGCCTTTGCGTATGTATTATGCTGTATAAATTTCAGTTCTCTGACTGGCTTCATTTTAACTAGCTGGGAAAAAGATATAAGCTGCCAAAGCTGGTTACCAGTGTTCAAAGCCAACTGAGACCGAGCTGGTGTTCAGTAATTACAGGCCTGCAGTTTGTAGGAGATTCTAGCCCTACCAGATTTGCTGTCTTGTGTTCCCATTTGTAACATTGTTCATTATATTCAGCCTGCTGCCATCACTCTGGGGCTTTCAACAGTATTCTGGGGGCTATCTTGCTGGAGGATATGGATAATGAAATAGTTAGATGTGACTTGTATTATAATCGCATCACCTAACCCCATTTAGCTTGAAAAGTAGACTTAATAAAAGTAGGACTGAAAGCCACTTTATGGTTTTAATAAGGAATCTCACATGGTCTTGCCTGCTGTTTTTCATCCTGTGTCTCATCTCATGGTTTCCTTTTGAGATCTGTGACAGAGAAAGCTAAGCACACCCCTTAATCTTGAAGCATTTTGAAGATCTATTGCAGTGATCTACCTGGATCGATCCATGGCTTCAAGTGAAGAGGGTTGATCTCCAAAGTGCAAATGTGTACTTACTGAGACAGGTGGATCTGCTCGGCAGCCAGTAAAGGCTGCCCATGTCCAAGAAAACCAGAGGATTCCACTGTATAATAATTTAATGTTCTGTTTGCAAAAGGTAATTATAAAACTCTCATTCCATCTCCCGCTCTGATGAGCTCAGGATGAATTTAAAATGGATTAAGAGGAAATGGATAAGACGTTCTGTATTGCTGAACTCTGCCCGGTGTCACGACATGCAAACAGTGAGCAGAGCGCTAAAGCTACTAAATACACACTGAAGAGATGACAGGGCTCAGATGCAAAAACGCTTGGATCTGCCAGAGAAAAGGGCTCCTAAAAACAGTGCTAACAATTTACAGAGAAGAAAATCTGACTGTGATGTAAAAATCTTTGAAGGTAGAACTGCTTGGAGCTGCATGCTATAAACATATTCATGATGCCATGTTTGGAGAGGTATCTATTTTCTGTGCATTAACCTCAAGTAAGAAAGGGGAATAGCATCTATGGAAGAAAGATTAGGCTGAGAATGGGGAAGGCAAAGCTGTACCACGCATTAACTCTATGGGTTTCAGGAAGGTTCATCACTTTTGAGGACTTATGGGTCACTAATTTGTTTTTTTTTACCGTTTTCTAAAATGTGGAGGCCAGGTTGAATATTCAATATTTTGTTTAATTATAGCTGGATTGACTATAATTCAAAACAGTTAAAATGTAAGGACATTTCTTTAAAGACCTCCCGCAAGGTCATTAGATATTTTTTAAACAGAGAAGTTGTTCCTCTCATTATAGCAACACCGAGATATACAAAGAAAAATGTTCAGTTAAAGATGTCAATTTAAAAGGGTGGTCAAGATAGCTCAGCAGACTAAGTGCCTGCTTAGGCAAGTGCAGGGACTGGGATTCGATCCTGGGTACTGCATGCTGTGCTGGCTCCAACCTCATGCTCGGGGAACTGGCCACTGAGTCTAGGCATGGTGGAGTGCGCCTGTAATCTCAGCTTCAGGGAGGCTTGGAGATCACTATGAGTCTGAGCTGTGTAGTGAGACCCTGTACCAAATATATTAAAACCAAAAAGTCAATTTAATCTTCCTTTGAAATGACCTTGTTATAATCAGCAATAACATCTTGTTCCTCACTTAGCCATTATTTTTGTTATACTTTTAGGATATGCTATATATATGTAGGATTTTCTCTAAAGACTTTCCTTGCTCCAAGTAGCACCACTTTTCATTTAATGATATATTGCAGACATAAGTCAAGGTTAGGCAAACCACAGCTGGTGGATCCAATCTGGTACACATACTGTCTATGGCTGTGTTGCTCTGCAAAGGCAGGGGTGAATGTTGTAATGGAGATCTTTTGGTCATGAAGTAAAACAATGCTTACCGCCTGGTCTTTTAAAGCAAGAGTTTGCAGAGCCTTTTCAACAAAGGTATCTCTATTTCATTTTTTTTAAAGTTGTACAATATGGCAGAATGGATATGTAGTTCTTGTTCAACTCTTGTAGCTGGAAAATCTAGAGGACATCAAGACTGCCAGATCCAGGGATTAAGAGGAGGCTCCCTGTAAGTTGCTTCCCTTTAGTTCTTGGTTCAGCTTTCTTCTCAGTAAACTTCATCCCCAGGCAATCTTTCATCTTTGAACATATGGCCACTATTTTGGTTAGTTCCAGTCTTGAATTTCATTCTGCGGTGTTAAGAGAGCTCCCCATGACCCTAGTAGTTTTAGTTTTATCTGAGTGCTAAGTAGGATTGTCATTGGCTTAGTCACCCTTGTTTCAACCAGGTGCTGTAGCTGGGAGTAGGAACTGTGTTGGCGTAGGTGGCATGCTTTCCTCTGCAGCTGGAGCTGGAGGCCAGCCTTGCAGAGGACTTGGACTCCATGGAGGACGCACACACATCCCAACTGCTGTCTTGGTATTTAAAAAGGGAGAGAAAAATAAGAGCTCAAGATGAGAAATTGCCAGTGAGAGCAAAACTTCTCAAAGTACCTCACTGGACTGGATATTTGTACTGTTAAAGTTCCTGTGAGTATTGCTGATGTGTGTTCCAAAAAAGACCACTGTAGTTCATGCTACTTAATCTTGTCAGGACTCTCTGGGGGTGTTGGATTTTTTGTATGGTACCAGTGCAGGGTGTTATAACAAACATGTTTTATTTTTTTTATTTATTTTTTTTTTTTTTTGTCTTTTTGAGACAGGGTCTCACTATGCAGTTCAGGCTGTCCTTAAGCTCATTTTGTAGCTCAGGCTGGTCTCGAACTCACAACAATCCTCCTGCCTCAGCCTCCCGAGTGCTGGGATTACAGGCGTGCGCCACCACGCCCAGCTCAACAAACATGTTTTAAATTGATCTTATATTTATAAAATAGTTATCTCATTTCAGTTTGCTATGATTGCTGATGAGGTGGTCTTTTCACAACTTTGCTATTTGTAAAGTTTATTCTTACATAAAATATCATTTCACTTCACTTATTCAAGCTTCCATTGTGTTGCTTCCTATATTTTCAGGACTTCTGAGTATGGTTGGCAGTCTAATTTCTTGTTTGCTGTATCTATTAGAAATCATTTTCATCAATGTTCTGTCTCCGGACCTTATTTATGCTATAGTCCATATATTAAAAAATAGTACGAGTTAAACTCTGTGAAGGAACCTATTGAAAAATGTGCGAATAGACCTCAACCCCAGTGGTTTCAGAAATGTGAGTGAAAGCATCAGCAAAAGTTAAGTTCTTCTCTGTAAACATGTTTTCAAAGCTCATCTTTAGAAGATACACAGAAACCCAGTCCTCTTCATCCAAAAGGCATCATCTGTCACTGGCACAGCGCACACTCACCACTTTGGTCAAATATCAGAAAACAAGTTCCAGCAATTTCACTCCTGGGCCTCTATCCAAATGAATCGAAACTAGGAAGTTGGAGAGGAAGCTGCACTCCCAGGCTTGTTTGCAGTGTGATTTCCAAGGGCCAAGTGTACACCTCCCAATTATTTGTGAACAAATGAATACGTAATGTGGTAAATACATAAAAGGTAATATTACTCAAGCTTAAAAAAGTGGAAAGCATTTGTTTGTGACAGTGTGAATGGATTTAGAAATCATTAAGCTAGGTGATTTTTTTTATATTTTAATAATTTTATTGAGAAAGAAGTAGCAATGAGATAGTTTCAAAACAGGTTAGTAGTACAGTTACAATAATTAATACATTGCATATTGTTTCTTTGTAGTAGTTGTTTCTAGTACAAGATGCAGACATGATAGCTTGTCTAAATACTATTAGTTCCAAACCTTCTTCTCATTGAACTAAGAGAAAGTAGCTGTATATTTATACTATACTTTTTTTTCCACTACAAAATGGTGCACTTATATCCCCTTTTTTGTTTACTTTTGTCAGGGATGTATATTCCATTGCCATATATTGTAGGTGAATGAATTCAGCAGAGTAAACCAATATAATCCAGTAGTCTATAATAGTAGTGGGTTATACACAAGACTGGCAGTGTCGGAAGTTGTGGACTTGAGTCTTTTATAGCTCAGCATATTAATATGGCTTTACTTTTTTATACCTCAGTTTTATACCTTTCTGCTGGATGGTTAAGACCAAGATAAAGCAAGACCTGTGTAACAACAAATACAACTTTTGTATCTGACAAGGTTAGTCAAATCCCCTTAGGACTTACCCTGAAATCCTGTACCACAGTTTGTAGTTCTTTTGTCGGTGTCAGTCATGTGGATGAGTCACAGCCATTACTTGACCAATTTGCTCTCTGTGAAAGCCTGAGAGTATGTTTTCTCTCCACGTGACTCTCCTTAGGCACACACTACATCATCAATCACTTTCCTCTGTGGCCCCATAGTCTCCTTGATCAGAAAATATGGGACACAACTGAGTTATAGGATGTTGCAATACAGGTTCTCCTGATTCTATGTCCTGATTCTTCACTGACCTTGAAAGTATGCTAAATGATTGAAAGTCAGTCACTGAAGGACAAATATTGCATGATCCCACTTATATGAGGTATTGGAAATAGACTCATTCAAATAAAAAACAGAATGGTGACAGCCAGGAATTAGGAAGAGAGGGAAACAGGGCAGTTGCTGTTAAAAAGGTACAAAGTTATGTCTGTAGGAGATGAATAACTTGGATATCTGATTGGTATCATAGTGCCTGCCATTAACAGTATGGTGCTGTACACTTAAAACTTTGTTATGAGGGTATATCTCATGTGAAGTATTCTCACCAATTAAATAGGAGTAGGAAGTTCTTTTTTTTTTGTATTTTAGGGAAGAGTCTACAGGGTGTTCAGGATCTTACTACTAGATCAGACTCATAGTGATCCACCTGTTTATAGCCTTCCAAGAGCTGGGATTACAGGTGCATGCCACCATGTCCAATCTCAATTACGCATCTCAGCATGCCCCCGGGGCAGGCCGGTGAGCTATTCGGCCAGTCCTAGGAGTAGGAACTTCTGACATGTACGGTGATTCCAGATAACAATAATTCACTGTATCTTCCAAACGTCTACGGGGAACAATTTTGAATGCTTTTACCATAAAAAATGATAAATGAGAAGATAAAGATGTTTAATCTAATTTAAACATTCATTATGGGTATATGTATTAAAACATCAGTTTGACAGGCAGGATTTTCATATTTTTACATATCAGTTAAAATAGATTTAATGAAAATAAAAAACACAGTGAAAGGACACAAAAATGTGTTTTTGTTTTTTGTTCTGACGGTGGTGATGTAGGAGGGTGTGCGGACATACTCAAAATCATCCAATTGTGTACATTATGTGTACACAACATATAGGTTTTTAATATGCCAGTTATTCCTCAAGAAAGCTGAAAGAAAAGGAAGGAAATTAAGGATGGTTTTTGTTTAATGATTAAAGACCCTGGATATATTAGCTTGTACTCAGATAATCAGTGTACAAAAGTAACTTGTAATCACATAATATTTTGACTTAATTATATTATAAAATACCTTTCTTAAAGTTATTTGTTCAAATAATTGCAAAAAGGAAAATTGTAATAGAAAATTGTGTTTATGTTTATGCGTGTCAGTGGAATAGGTTTATGTTATCATGCTAAAGATATGAATAAAGCATTTTTTATATGCAGAGTAAGTTTGCAATGAAACATGATTAACTTTAAATCTTCATTAAGCAACTGACATAACGGCATAGCTAACTGACAAACCAGAGAATTTGATTAGTTTATTGTGCTCTTACTCAAGTTCTAATGGTAAGAATTTTGAAAAAGTTTTAATTTCTCAAGAAAGGGATTTTTAATACACTTTATTTTAGATTATAACCATTTAAAACTAGCTTGTATTTTTAAAGAAATACCTACTAATAGCTTTTGAAATACATAAAAAGATTTTTTTCCCCCAAATCAGGAAGCCTTCTTTTATGCTGTGTAGTAACAAAGTTTCTGCTTTCATTAAGCAACATGAACAAAATCACAAACCAGGAAAAAGAAGCACACAAAATAGCCAAAGATGCATGGATATGTAGCCTTTGATTAATGAATGAATAAAGTGATATGTGTTAAATGGGCTCTGTTATGTATTATGATTAGAATTTAATGTATTAAGTAATGCAGTATCCTTGTCATTATTGTAGCTATAAACTGTCTTAAATATCACCCAACTTTAGACAACTAAGTGCTAAATCCTTGCTAAATGTGAAAGATTCCCATTCGAGTCCCACCCGAAGGCCTCCTGTGCAAGCACCCGCAGCATCATAAGCAGCAGCACCTGCATGCAGTACATGCGCTGTAATACATGGGCTGTAAATGCTGGTTAATATGCAATTCTGGACTTTAGAATATTGATGGTAGATAAATACATGCACCCCCCCCCTCCAACCTTATTCTTTTCAAGAACGCCAGGAAGTAATCAATCTCATTTCATAATAATAACCTTCCCTCTTGAGGTGAGAAAATGGAAGGACGGAAAGGCGAAGTGCTTTGTCTAAGGATAGCAACCTAGTAAGTGATTGACACCTCAGATGGGATTCAAACTCGAACTCCAGGGCTACGCTACCACGCACATCCCACTGCCAAACATCAGGCTGCACAGTCTGCAAAGCGGGGCTTGAGCTCAGTGCTTTCGGAATGTTGCCTCTGTCCCCCAACACACACGGTTTGTTTTAGCATCTCACGGCGGGGCTGCGTTTACCTCCGCCATCGCCTTGCTGTAGAGTGTGAGGAGCAAGCCCTCACTACTGGTTTCTACATGCACTGCGGCTCCTACTTGCTAAACTGTTGGCAGCCTTAACGCTCATATTTAGTTCCACCTGTTTTCTCTTATTCTGTTCACAGTGGGAATGAAAAGCAGCTGAGATTCTATTTTCGTCTATTAATTGGTCCCATTACTCGGAAGCTTTTTTTTTTTTTTAAATAGAGCTTCCTGCTTTTCCAACTTTAGCAATCTGCCCACTTCTTTCCTAGTCCAACCCTTTAATCACACTCAGTGTTCACCTCCAAACTCTCCAATATCTCTGTGCTCCTGTGGAGCCCGTGATAGGATGAATATTCAAATAAGGGTCTCACACCATGAGTGGGAAAGTGTTCTGGGCCTTGAGTTCTCTGTGATTGCTTGCTTCTCTGGTGTCTGTCCTGTTTCCAATGCATTTTATTAACTATGAGTCTACTAAGAATGACATTAAGTAGAGTTCACTTTGTGTGCAGAGTCATCTTGCTTCTCACTTCCTGCGCATACCAAGTGCAGTAGAGCTCAGGTTTTGTTTTTCTTGAATCCTGTTAGGGGTCATCAGCAGAAAATATCTCCACACAATTATTGGAACCACAAATATCATAAAGTCACAGTTGGAATGTCAGTGAATTCAGAGTCTCTGTTAGGGTTTTTGAGATTTGTACAATTTGAAATAGTTAAAGAAAAGATCAAGTGCACATAACTGAGTTTTGCTTAAATTATTCAGTTGAAGAGCCAGTGAAATAGCTCAGTGGTCTAAGCACCTGCTTTTGCAAGCACAGAGACCAGGGTTCAATCCCCAGTCCCACATATCACATAAGCCCCACTGCTGGTGTGTGCTGAACTGGTGACCAAGTCTTGGCATAGTGGCAAATGTCTGTAATCTCAGTGTTGGGGAGGCTGAAAAATAGGAGAATCACTACGAGTCTAAGCTGCATAGTGAGACCCTGTACATAAAGTTCATAAAAATGCAAAAAAAAAAAAAATTCAGTTGACAATCAGTAGCTATATGAAAGGGCTAAAGTTTAATCTTATTTTGCTATTAAATGTATTGTTTCTTTTTGTTTTAGATAGAGGATGGTCCCTGTTTGTGTAAAGGTGATAGAACATTAGAAATTATTTTCTATTTTGGATGGCATAATGAACTTTATATCCTGTCAGGCAAATGCTGTGCATAAATTATCCTGATTAAACTTTCTTTTAATACTAAATAACATTAAAAATGTGACTTCTTAGAAATTTAGGATGTGGCATGCAAAGCTCTCTACCACACTCTGGTCTGCATTTATGAATGGCAGAGCCTCTTCACAGAGAACTAAGAAACTGCACAGATTAGCAAGCAGGCATCCACCCACATCATCTGGTGCAATTCAACATTTTCCCTCTCATTACATCCACATCCCTTTTGCTTGAAAGTGCTGGAATTTAAAACAATTAAATATTCAGAGATTAGCAGATAATAGAAGGTTTATAGATTCTTTAAAAATACTAAAAATAATCTCTTGATACTCTATTGGATACTTGTAACTATCATAGATCATAGGAGGGACTAGATTTTTTGTAGAGTAGTCTAATTTAGCACTAAGCCTTTTATCTGTAGGATATTATGTATTTTAAGAATTTGCCTATATAGGATACATATTCATGTAGATTAATCAGTGATGTTAATTTGAAAATAGTTGTGGAAACAAAATTAAAATGTTACATAGTCTAAGTAAAAAAATTAATATATTTCCTATTCTTACCCTTTTAGCTTCAATTATGAAAAAGGAAAAATAATTTGAAACTCAAATTAATGATATCCACTCTAGGAGAATGCGTGGAAAACTACACCCTGCTCTATTGGCAGAAGTATAAATTGACTAAACCTTTTTTGAGGGAGAAGAATTTGACATGATTAAAAAAATAAAACTTTATGTATTTCTATTTGACCTAGAAGTTCCATTACCAAGAATATATCCTACTGAAAATTTTAAGGTTTTTTCATGGCAGTATTATTTGTCATAGAAAAACACACTAAAAAAGATTGAAATACTTACCCTCAGAGGGAGCTGCTACATGACTTAGACCGCACCATGACTAAGAATGCATTATTATACACCTTTAAAATATGGTAAGTCTGTGCATACAGACATGATAGACTGTCAAGAGAATAAATTGATTACCTTATTAATGTGTGCTATAATGTTTCTTTTCTTATAAAACATTGTTTTCCCTTAAGTTAACAACTGCCTTGGTTTTATCCTCCTTAGTTGTGTGTGTGTGTGTGTGTGTGCTTGGGTTTATCACTTTTTCACATGTCATTTCTCTTTCAGTTGGCCAGTGTTCCTCTCATATATTAAGACATCAGATACCTACAAATTTTATGCTCCTGAGACTTCTTTCCTGGGACACGGGCCTTCTCAAACCTCAGCTGACAGCTCTCTGGTTGTCACCTTGGGATCTCCATTCATTGCTATTCCGAGGGTGCTCTTCAGCTTTCTGTTGAATACGATGCTCTGCTTTCTGAATGCTGTGGCTTTTTCTTTTCTAGTTTACTACATAATTTTGATGAAGAACTTTCTTGTACTTCAAGAAAATTGTGTGATAACGTTTCATGCTCTACCACTATACTGGACCTACACCCAGAAAGGGTTTTGAGACTTGCAGCAGAAGCCAGTAGTGGCCTCCCCTAGTTCCTCTAGGGTTCAGATGTATTTTTGTGGATGTATGTGTAACATTTCTGACTTTGCACCTGGTGGTTTCTTTTGTTTATGTACCTAGGGGAAATTCTCAGCAGTAATGGGACAACTTTCTAATTTCCATGATTGGGAAACAGTAAGCTTCTGTTGTTTTAAGTCATCACCTCATTTGTGGAAGTTTTTGGTTTTCTGTCCTGGCAAAGTCACCTGAGAACTCAATCTACTCCGTTTTGCTAGTCTGTTTCCTTGGGCTGTAGCTCAGGCTGAAGCAAACTTTAATTCTAGAACATCAAATGGACTTGTAGCTCTCCAAACTTCAGCACCATGCATTAAGATACTTTATAACTGCTAGTTTTCTCTCATTTCTGAATGTAGAAAAATTATCTTATTATTAGAAATGTTGTTTTTAAACATGTTTGGGAACCTATTTAAACACAAGCTCTGGGTCTTGCCTGGATCCTAGTGCTAAAGCTAACTACAAACCCAACTCCGGCTTTCTGAGTTCTGCTTTCTTCTTCAAATCAGGTTGAATGGTCTACTATGGTTAAAACAGAACAAGACAAAAATGAACTAAAACAAGCAATTGTCTTCCCCATTGTTGTGAGAAAGAATCGCTGGTGGATGTTTGGCAACTCATGATGCCACTGAGAGGCCTGCTTTCCCTCTTAGAGGCTGCTGATGAGGGGTGGCAGTGATTGGAGCACATTTCCCATTGCTGCTTAAAGGGAAATGACCCCTCCCACCCAGTGCTTCAGCAGGGACCTGGCTAGGAGTGTAGACTATTACCTTTCTGCATCTGGCTTTTCCTGACGTATAAGCAAAGTACATGTAGGCTCAGTTTCTTTAGGAATTGCACCATGTGTTTTTCATTTTAATGAGAACCCTTGGTAAACTCAAAACTAATGTTTTACGGTGATGCTTGGTATGCACTGACACACCAGCATGGTAGACACAGCTATCCAGGACCTACACAGAAACACCAGAGCCATCCCAAGAGTCTCTAAATAGCTCAGGATCAAGTATTCTGCATGAGTAGGTGGAGCGTTTTTGCCTGTGCATTTGCCATTTCTTACTGACCTTGTTTGGAGCTAAATACTGCTGCAGGCACCCTTAAATTGATGCCTTGTGACAGGTTCTCAGTTTAGCAGTCAAACAGCCAAATTTGATATAAGTTCTTTTTCTATTTTTTTCTGGCCCATTTGCCCAACTAATAATAGTTACTGTTATTCTTTTATTCTATCGTGATGGAACAGTCAGTTTTTATCTAGTATATTTCCACTTTTCAGCCAAAATAGTCCAGTTTGGGGGGAAAACGATTGTGTGAAAAATAGGAATTTAAACATGGCAAGTCTTTTTATTGTTCACTGTGGTTAAGAGCATATCCTTATCCCTAGTCTTTTGAAGTATTATTTAGAATCGGTGCTACTTTTGGTGGGGGCTGATCTTCTATTACAGTTTTCAAATTGGTTCCCCTTTCGCAAACACCTCACTTTTCAAGCTTCTAACAGAGAAGCGTGGGTCAAGCATTTCGAAACCTTTTTCATTGAGATGGTCTCAGAGTCAGAGGGCAGGGCGCTTTATTTTTCAATGATTTCCTCCTGTCCCCATCATGATCTTAGATGGAAGACTTCCTCTAGCTTTTTTTTTTTTTTTCCTCTTATCTTCTTCTATGTCCCGTATGGGCAAATATTATCTATTCTCTGTGCGCTGGTATATGCAGCTAACATCTAGAATTACATCTCCAATTCTCATTCTTCCTTCTAAACTCCAGCCACCTTGTGGAGAACATTCTAGGTATCACAGATATGCCATACTCAGCATGTCCAAACCAAATTTGTCCTGGTTTTCCAGATAGTCCTCCTTATCTTGAAGAGAATCCCTCTAACACAGAGTTGTCGTTCCTCCAGCTTCCCATGCCAGAATGTCTAGCTCATACTTAGCATTGTGTTCCTCCTCACCCCTCCCACATCTTTATCATCCGAGGCTATTTATCCTCTTTATTCTGTTCCTTCTGCATGAACTCCATTGAGCTTCTTTTAATGTTCTTATTTATAACTTTTCTGGAAAGTTCAGTCATCTCCTATTGAATCATTAGTTACTTTCTTTTGCAATTCACCAACCACATTTCTAGCCTTTCACAAGAAATCAGATCACTTCATCATCCCTCTCAGAATCTAGTAGGTTTTACGGTCAGGGAGCTGGCTGAGTGGAATAAGTGCTTCCCTGGCAAGCACAAGGGCCTGAGTTCCATCCCCTATTCTGCCAAAAAAAAAGAATCTAGTAGGTTTTAACTTTTCAATCAGCTGCCTTAGATTGATACAGAAGGACATTTGCAGTCTCAACTGAAACAGGATTTCAGTCTTGCCTCCCTCCAGCTAGAACTCCACTCCCCTCTATGTTGATTACATCTGATTTCCTACATATAACGTTTTTCAAATTCACAACAATTTTTGCAACTCCTGTGTTTTCTTTCTCACTGATTGATAACAGGAAGTGTCCATTTTACAGAACTAAAAACCAAAAGCCTCACAATGACCCTGCACTTTCTCACCCTTCATCCAGAGCCCCAAACCAGATCACATCATTACCTTACATATTCCTGACATGTTTTCAAAACTCTCTTATTTTCTGCTGCTTACCTGCTACACTATTGTTGTTTTTCTCCTGCACTCCTACAGAAGTCTTGTAACTGACTTCCTCGCCTCTGATCCTGCCTCTTTTCCCTTCTGTCCATCACATGTGCTGCCCTCTGGAATGCAAAGTTTGGTATGCCTTCTGCAGGCTTTAGATCTAGAATCCGTCCCCAGAGCCTCGGGTACCCTGGGCTGGAGCTATTGGAAGATGACTGGATCGTGAGGACACTGCATGCATCAGTGTATTGATTCACTGATAAATCCACAGCTGGATGTGCGTTTATCAAATAGAACCTGGACAGAAGAGAGGAGTCCCTGAGGAACGATCTGGAAGGTTGTGCTTCCCTCCCTGACAACGGGCTCTGCACTCTGCTTCCTGACCTCTGTGATGTGCACAACCCTCCTCTGCCAGACTGTGACCCTGCACTTCATTTTTGGAGCAAGGAGACCATGGCCTGAAAACGTGAACCAAAGTAAACCTCTTGTCCCATGAGTCGTGGGTGGAGCGCCTGGTCCCCGCGAAGAGAAGGTGTCTCAGAGTCTCCAGCGATGCAAGCTTCTGAGGTTGGCTCCTTCCCTACCCCTGCAGCACGTCTGTCTTCTGCCTCCGGCCCAGCTTTTCTGCGGCTCAGCGGCACTCGGCTCCCTCACCATTCCATCGTCATGCACTCTGCTGTACTGCCAAGTCATCATACACATGTGTCCTTCTCCCTGAGACCAACTTGCCCTTCCCCCTCACCTGACTATTTCTATTTGGCTTTGAATTTTCAACTAATATTGAACACCGCCCCCCCCCCCCCGAAGTCATCCTTTCCTCTGAATCAGGTAGACCTGCATGTTCTGACATAATGGCCTGTTTTTCTCTTTCTCAGTTGGACACTGATTATGATTTAATGTAATCATCTATTAATGAACTCACTCTTATTTCCCCTGCTATAATAGGAGGTAAGGGAGGCTCTCTTACCTCTTGCTATATGCTAAGGCTAGCGCAATGCTTGGCCATGGTTCAGATTTGACAAATAAATGCCTATTGACTTCAGTGAGACGAACACACAGAAACTTTAAAATGACACCTATACAAAGCATGTGGAACAATGAATAATGAATCAATACTCTTCTCCCTAACTGAAATGTCTTTCCTGAGTGGTCAATAATCCCTCTAGAAGAATCTGTTCAAATGCCATGTTTTCTTCTAAGGCCTTGCAAAATCTTTTCATCTTTTTCTCCTTGATGGACTCTTCCCTACATGCACATTAACTCCATTCTGGCTTTAGTACAAATTCTGGCTGGTAGTACAGATGTCTATTACAAAACATCCGAGTGTCTTGGAATTATTTGTTTATATGAGCTGACTAAAATAGTGAGATCTGAGAGCAGCGATCCCGATCCATTCACTTCCAGCTTCCAGGAATCTGAGAGGCGGCCTTCAGAATTTCAGGTGTCATATGCAAGGATGAAGGAATGAGCACAAAATTTGTGAATGGTCAGCAAGTTCTAAGCACCTGTGTCTGGGTGCCCCGTGCCCTTATCAGCTGCCTACTTCTCCCTGGACTCCCTGCTCCACCAGGCAACTCAAGTGTGGCTTTGCTCATGTGACATCGCTGCCTTCCCGCACCTTTGCACAGACTGTCTCACCCACCCCTCTGCTTCCCATTCCTCCTGTACACCTCCACTGCAAATTTGTACCCACAGTCAATCCAGCCTCCATTCTAGCTATTTATTTGTTAGAGATTGGTTTTTACCCCTCTGCCTTCTGTTTAAATTTTGCACTTATAACTTGCTTAGTTATATTTTTTCTTGGTGAGTTTTTTGAAAAGAATTTTAAAGTCTCCTAAAATATTTTATTTTCCAAAGGTCAGTTGTACCTGTAGGTTGACTGACATAATAACATACAAAACTCAGTAATTTAAAGCAAAAACTGATTCAAAATATTCCTTACATCATCTGTGTATGTAGATCAGTTAGAGCTCTTTTCCATCTTGCTGATGTGGGGATCCAAACGATAGCACAGCTACTAATAAGCTACGCAGCAGCTCTTGAAACTTCACCTAGAGGTGTATCTGCTCAAAGGCTGATGAGTCATTTTGCCAAACCCAACTCCCAGGAGTCAGGGAGGAGGCTGTGGCCCTGGGAAGGGCACTAATGATTGCATACAATTTCTACTCAGGTGGGAGTTTCGCATAAGTTCTGGTCCAGGATAATCAGTAAATGCTGACTAACGCTTTGCTTGGCCCAAGGCACATTCATTTCATAATTCTGACTCAATGCCGCCATGCTGTATGGTGGATCCAAACTCTTCAAAAGTAAGAAAATGAACTGCATCCAAAATACAAAGGCAAAGCCACTCTGAATGCTTCAGCACCTTCTGAACTTGGCAGTGATAAAGACCTCACTAATCGTGCAGATGAACTTGATACCTTGGCCCTACTTAAAAAAGCACTAAATCCTCCCGGCTGGAGATAATTGATGAAATGGCTATATCTCCAAGTTTCTCCGGCTGCCACTAACAATGTTAAATTAGATAACTAGCCGCAGCATTTTGAGGAGATGGAAGCCATCTGATACCAGAGAAAAGAAAATGGAAACAGATAAAAGCAGAAGAATTGTGAAAGTCATTGTGTAAGTTTTCTGAGGTTTAAGCTGCACTACCTGAGGAAGTTGAATTGCACATCTAATGAGCATGAAAATGTGTGGTTGGCTGGGACAAGTCACACACACACACACACACACACACACACACACACACACAGGAGGATGAGCGGAGTGGGAAGAGAAACCTGCAAAGGGATCTGTCACGTTGGCATCCTGCTCTGTTCCTCCAGGAAACAAATCAGAAAGAAAACCAGGGCAACAGACAATACTAAAGGACTGAAGCCCTCAATTCAAACTGTAAAATGCTGAATGTACCTCAGCATAAGTGTTACCTCACAGGGTTGCTCTGGGGTTAAATAAGAGAACGCGTGAAGCAAATTTTGCCCTACATTGAGCACTCATTAAATGTTAGCTGTTATGATTATTGTACAATCTCCGTGGTTGTTGTGTTTTTAAAAAGACAGTGGTATTTAATGTATTTCACTGACCCAAGAAATTTCCCTTTGATAGAAAAAAAAAAAAGGATAGGAGAATTCTAAATTATCCCTTAGAAATCAAAATTTTCTAGGCTGTCATTTGTGATCAATTATTGAATCATGAAATTAGTTTAATAAGTCATGACTAGTATTTAAAATATAAAATACAATAAAAATACAAGTATACATTTTACCCTATAAAGCTAAATTGTCTTTTCCATTAAAACTTTATTTCATATATGTAGTTTACATCTTTGTTACCATGTGTATACAGGTTTAAAATGTGAAATGTATTTCTACTGTGGAAGATGGTTGTAAAATCTGAAAGTCATAATTCTAAACACAGGTGTCAGCTTATGAAAGACATCACTTCCCAAATATATCTGAGTTGAGTTTCTCCTGAGGATAGTTTTCCATAAATATTCTTATCAATCATGTTTTGTTTTGTCTGTGTGTGTGTGTGTGTGTGTATGTGTTTGTTTTGAGACGGTTTTTTTATGTACTTTAGTCTGATCTTGAACTCACAATATGATTAAGGCTGGCCTTGAACTAGAGCTGTTCCTCCTGCCTCAGCCTCCTGATTTTTGGGATTGTGGTGTGTGCCACCACACCTGTCTTATAAGCCACATGTGACTTGTACAAGTATAAAATACTAAAAATGATGACAAGTTGGATTTACAAGATCTGAGCATTAGAAAAAGGAATGGGGTGAGGACATTTCTCCCTGTCTCCTATTGTATCTCCACATATGGTGAGATTCCTTTAAAACAGCACAAACTGCAAAAAAATTCAAATATAAAAATTTGAGCTTCCTTCTGAAATCCTGCTGCAACTTGTCTGATTTAATCTAGGAGGCCAGCTAGTGTGCCGATTCATTCAGCGTTCATCATTTGAAGACCTAATCACCACTGGACCCCAAGCTTTCAATTTATAAAGCTAAGCATTTCCCAAATATGAAACAAAAGTGATGAAATTTAAGAAGCAGTGTATCACAACTGGTCCCAGAAACAGTTTTCTTTTCTGGGCTTGCAATTGTGTGAATGTATTCAGGTTTCAAATTCTACATGGCTTCTCTTCCTCAGAGTATGAGAGAAAAAGAAAGACCCTGCCCTTACTTTTTGTTCACTGAGGGCTTCAGATTCACTGCTCAGTCACAGATGGTGTCCTGAAGCACCATGTATGGAAGGCATCCCACCAACAAAAGCTATTCATCCAGAGAGAACACAATGGCCATCGTTAGCAAAATCTGCTGTGTTTCCCTAGCTCTTCCCCAAGGACACAGCTTTTTCTGCAGCCCTGTCTTTTGGTTCCTGTGTGCTCTTATGCACTTTTCCTACTTCCTTATATTTTTGTCCACATTTGCAAACCATTCTCACTGTCTCCCCAGGGAAGGAAAACTGAGCTTTCATTCTCCTGTTATCAGAGTCCTCCCAAAGCACATCACCTTTCCCTGTCATGGTGATTGCCAAGCCTTGGGTCTCTTGGAGCTTGCAGGTATTTCTCTGCTCACTCTTGGTCTCTGGACCACATGTATCATCTCTCTGAGCTATTGGATTATTCATTTACGTAGATAGCCCTGACTTACCATGGGGTGATTTACAACTTTCCAGCATTACATGTTTAAGAGCTCACACTCATTCAGTAGAAACCATACCTTGAGTTTTGAATTTGGGTCTTTCTCCAGGCTTAATATGAGAGGTAGGCCACTCTCAGTAGATGCTGACAGCTCCATGTAGCTCTACCCAGGTGACAAGGAAGGTAAAAATTTCATGCTCTGTAGTACACTTTGCTGCTAAATTGTGATCCTAGGTGGGTTATGGTTACAAAGTGCATTTTTGAGTTAGCACGTTTTCAATTTATCATACATGCATTTGGGTTTAGCCCCATGGTGAGAAGAACCCCTGCATACTCTTCTGGTCACCTGGTGTCCGGGTTTTGACCTATCATCCATGAACTGTCTTGTCCCCACCACCACCTCAGCCACTTGTCCCAACATCACATTTTAGACCTGCTCTTTACTAGCAACTGTACCCTCCACTATTCCATTTTTGGACACTCTACTACCAGGTATTCACCTTCGATGTTGTGCCCATGCCATTCATGTGTAAACATTCTTTGATAAATGGTGTCTGCTTCATGTCTCTATGGAACTTAGATTTTATACCCACATACTTTCACATGTATTCAAACTATTTTTGATATATTTGGTTGTGTTTAATAGATGATATTGTAATGGTTGTAATTAAACTACAGAAGACAATGAATGCCTTTTGGAATCAGTTTTTCATCCCTGCCCCCACTCTCTACAATCTGATTCACAATATGTGCTCATCGATTTGTGCAATTTCTTTCCTATAGGGTCAAGAAGTTTCCACTGTCTTACTGCTTCTTACTCATCCTTTCTGTGGATTCTGAACTGGGGGAGATGCTGTATTTGAGGACTTGTTTGGTTGATATATGAGATTTAGGTTCGTTACTTTAATAGTTTGTTGCAGCATACACATGTAAACATCACCTGATAAATGCTCCTACTTTTGTAGCAAATTAGGAAATTACCAATTCATTGTATCATTAAACATTTCCTGCATGTTTTTATTCTCTCAAGAAAAATGAGAAAATGCATGTATTTTGCAGTCTTTACCATTGCTTTTGCATTCAATAATAAAACAAATATTGAAATTCACTAACTCAGCTATTATTTGGAATAACCAATTATGAGTTCATTGTATTGTAGTTATTTTAATAAAAATATAATCGGTTCAAAATACTTGGCTTGATCTTTTCATTTAGAAAGGAGATTATTTTTCACTCGGGTAGCTGTATTAATTTGTCTTGCTACTAGAATATAATTAAGTAAATTAATTCCTTCAAGATTTTTCTCCAACACCTACTTATGCAAGCAAAGATGCTAAAAAAGCAGAGATGTTTAGGCCACATTTTCTGTCCTTCACCTACTTACAAACTAATGATGAGCTAGGGCTGAGTCTGTGTTTAAACCCACTTGCAAGCATTTTGGATTTTGGTTAACATTTTAAGTACCACTGAAAGTGGCAACCCAGCTGGCTGTTCATTCACTGAACTGTTGCCCTTCATGAGGGCAATTGGCTAGATCATATTTCATATTTTTTACATCCTTATTCAGTTATCTGTGGAAGCATGATTAAATCCTGATCAGTGTAAGGTGGACTGAAATTGTGTCTCAGATTTAGATCTGACCCACAATACTTCGTACAATCCTCCCTTCTTTCTTCTGCCAGCTGTTGGATGGATGGCTAGGCTCCTGGCTATCTGCAAGTTATATAGTGAAGATGTCAGAGTCTCTCTCTATTAGCTCAGAGTCCTGACTGAGTGAAACTGAACCAGCCCTATGACCCCCTGCTACATAAGGAATAACTCCATGTGTGACAGCACAGTGTAATTTTAACATTTATCTGTTATAAATTGTAAGTTGGGAATGACTAATGCATTAAGGGTTACTTTCATCAGAACCAACAAAGTCTTTTCATACTGTGAGAAACCGAGGTTCATAATGTGTGTGAGACACATCATTCTGGAAGCTAAAAGTGAACTTGGGTGTAGAAATGGAAACCATGATGAAATCTAAGATTTGCAAAGCACTTGCTGTTGCTTACTAAGAACTATGAAGAGAATGAAATGGTAATGAGTATCTCAGTTTCTTTTTACTTGTTGCTGGGACAAAATACCGACACCCAAAATGA
The DNA here is from genome assembly GCA_004027165.1 of Ctenomys sociabilis. Taxonomy (NCBI): domain Eukaryota; kingdom Metazoa; phylum Chordata; class Mammalia; order Rodentia; family Ctenomyidae; genus Ctenomys; species Ctenomys sociabilis. The sequence goes on along the minus strand of PVKA01004020.1, from coordinate 82,580 downwards.
AGACAGGAAAGTTTTGTTGAGCTCACCGTTGGTGGAGGTTTCATTCCGCACGCCATCAGCTCCAAGGCAGATGGCAGCAGTTCTTGGCACTAGAAAACAACAAAGAGCAGTGGAGGAGCAGCAGCTGCGACGTCTATCAAGCCCCTCTGTCTCTTCCTTCCACACAGACTGCGAAGACCTGAGCTCCTCCAGAGAAATGGTGGCGCTGCTGCAAAGCTCCTCCGAAGTGGCCCGGCTGCGCCGACCAAGCTCCTCCACGGAAGCCATGTGCGCAAGTCTTCCCCAACCCCTTTATGCACCGGGTAAGTACTGAGTCACTCTGGGGCAGGTCCTCCCCACGGGGCAGGGCACTCAGGGCCCAGGGTGTGGAACCACCCTGGTGATCCAGACAAACTGACATGATGTGTGGATCACTACAATGAGGTTCCAATAGGAGCTGGGGTTGGGGTGGGGAGAGCATTTGAAGCACGGCAAATGATTTCTGTGATGTTTCCTGTCCTTCACTTGTTCAAAAACCCATGGCTAGGGCTCCAGTTGACTCTTGACTGCCTTTATTAATTGCAAGAGAAGATGAGCTGAATGAGCTTTTACTTCAAAAGTGCTTAATTAAATCAACCTTGATGGTTGGTCTCAGCCCATTCTGCATTTCAGTTCTGATACCAAAACTTCTGTTTTACTTTTTATCTTAAGAGGTAAAATATTTACTTTCTAGTCTAAAACTGTAATTAAATCTTCTAAGTACTGAGTATAAGTCGACTTGGAAAGCTAAATGCCTCAAATGGCATTTACAACTTCATTGTGTACACACTAGTCATGGAACAGTTACAGTGGCTTGGTTGTATTCCAAGAGAGGAAAATATGATCCAGTGTCATAAATATGTGGCATTTAATGATGAATGTTCCAAGCATCAAGGCAAATTGGCTTCTCTTAAACTTGGTCAATAACTCAAAATCACACAACATTACAATTTTATTCATACCTGAATGGCTTTTTGATAAAATATTTGGTTTCCTTTCTCTGAATTTCTTACAGTTCTTTTCTTGTTCTGACAGGTAACACATATATTTTCATTATGACACATTTTTACAGAAATACATATGCATGTGACTTTTCAAAAAAAAGAATATATATTGAATGCACGTTTTAAATTGCTTGCGTGTCAGAAGTTTTTATTTTATTTTCAACACTTGATTGATAATTAACTGATTATAGAAATAGGGGTTCAAAGTGAGTTTCCCTGAGAACCTCAAAGGAAGTGTGATATAGGAGCAAACACTTGGAGTTCATACATGAAGAGACCTGTCCCAAGGTCTAAATCTCCACAACCTAGGCTTTGTTTTTTGTATTTATAGCTCTGAACCCTTACCATTATATTTTTAAGTATTTTCATTTGGCACTCAGATGGCCTGTTCAGTGTGTGTGTGTGTGTGTGTGTGTGTGTGTGTATTTACACTTACACACATGCTGAGTGCATGAGAACATGTGGATTTAAATCTGAGAAGTTGTTGTTGTATTTCAAGGCCATTTTGCCCTCCCTTATGAGTCTTCTCTTCTTGTTACTGCTATCAAATAGCTGTTGGATTTTCTGATTTTTTTCTTCCATGTTTTCTAACTTTTCTCCTCATATATTCTCACTTTTTTATTTTATTGAAGATAGCAATGAGACAGTTTCAACACAAATTAACAGGACATATTTGATGAATTAATACATTGCAAAATGTTTTCATAATGTTTTGGTGTCATAGAAGGTGCACACATGATATTATACTTACAGACATTATTATAGCAGATGTCTCTACTCAGTGAATTAAGAGAGTGTGGCTATTTACTTATTTTTTATACCTCAATTATATCACAGATTCAATAATTAATACTTTCTACCTTGTTATTTTCCTAGTGGTTGTCCGTAGCACTAGAAGTCGACATATCTTGTTCAACCACTATTAGTGCAAATCTTGCCTCTCATAGAATTATGCAGAAGCACGGCATATTTATCCTAACTGTACTGTTTATACACACACACAATCATGATTCTTCCTTTGTATACACCTTTTTCTGCGTAGACCTGTCAAAGATGGGCACGCTATTGTCATTAAACCAATTTAGGTGACTGAACTCGGCAACACAATCCAACACAGTCCAGCATTTCACAATAGTTATCTAAGAAGTTGTTGACTATAGCCATTTACAGCTCAACTTATTATTATGGCCCCGCATTATATACCTCATTTTTATACATTTCTGCTGGATGGTTAAGACCAAGATAGAGCAAGACCTATATGAGAAAAGATGTAGCTTTTGTTTCTGATGAGGTCAGTGAAGTCCTCTCATCCTTTGCCTGTGTCATCCATGTGGATGAGTCATGGCCAATGCTTGACCAATTTGTTCTCTGTGAGAGCCTGAGAGAAAGTTTTCTCTCCATGTGACTCTCCCACGCACACTATACATCATCAGTCTCTTTCCTCTGTGGCTCCATAATTTCCTTGATCAGAAAATTTGGGGCACAACTGAGTTTCATGATGTAATAGTACAGGTTTACCTATGTTCTGAGTCTTCACTGACCTTGAAAAGCTAGGGCCAAAATGTTGGCTGGTCTTGTGGCTCTTCTACATCTCCAATTTTGATCTGTGAACTTAGGTTGTTAACCATCTAGAAGAAAAGCTGATTAGTGCCATGCAGCATATGCTGTTCAGTTAGCCCTATCTGATTCAATTCTTTTTTAGCTGTTGCTGTACATTTCTATTTGTATTTCTCCTTTTGTCTTCTTACTCTAGGGAGACTATACGATATTTGCTCATGTGTGTCTGGTTTATTTCACTTATGAGTATATGTTCAAGTGGCATCCACTTCAATATAAATGCTTCAAGTTTATCATTTTTTATAGTTGAGTAATAATCCATTATACAGAAATACCACATCTTTTTCAACCATTCCTCATGTGATGGACATCTTGGTTGTTTCCAAGATTTTGCTGCCACAAATTGTGCTGCCATAAACATAAGTACACATATATCGCTTTGATATAATGTTTTCAGTTCCTCTGGGAAAATTCTCAGTAGAAGGATAACTTGCTTCAATGGGATTTTGAGTCCTACTCTTTTGAGGAGTCTCCACACTGATCTCCACAATGGTTGTACCAGTCTATATTTCCACTAACAGTGGAGAACTGTTCCCTTTTCCCCACAACCTCTCCAACATTTGTTGTTGGTTGATTTCCTTATGATAGCCACTCTTTCTGGAGTGCGATGGCATCTCAGTGTTGTTTTTATTTGCATTTCACAGATGACTAGCAATGTGGAGCATTTTTTCATATATTTATTTGCTTCTTTAATTTTGTCCTCTGAGAAGTGTGTATTCAACTCAGATGCCCATTTCTGAGTTTGGTCTTTAAATTTGAGGGCCCTGCTATATCTTATTTCTTTATATGTTCTAGATAGCAGACTTTTGTCTGATTGCTTATTAGTTAGGATTTTTTTCAAAGTTTGTGGGCTGTCTTTTCACTCTGTTGACAATTTTTTTTGATGTGCAGAAACTCCTCAAGAAGAGTTGATCCCAGTTGTTGATTCTTTCAAGTGCTTCCTGTGTGAATATATGTTTGTTCATGAACTCTTTGCCTACCCCTATGTCTTCAAGAGTTCCTCCTACTTTCTCTTCCAGGAGATTGAGTGTTTCTGTTTTAATGTTTGGATCTTTAATCCATTTTGACTTTAGCTTAGTGCATAGTGATAGAAGTGGGTCAAGTTTTAGTTTTTGGCATGTAGAAAGCCATGTTTTCCAGCACCATTTGTTAAAGAGGCTATCTTTCTTCCAGTGAGTATGTTTGGCCCCTTTGTTGAAGATCAGATGGCTGAGTGTGTTCATAGATGCTTCTGTACCTTCTAATTTATTCCATTGATCCTCAGGTCTATTTCATTGTCAATATCATGTTGATTTTATCACAGTGGCTTTGTAATATAATTTCAAGTCAGGAATTGCAATGCCTCCTGCCTTGTCTTTATTGGCCAAGATTGCCTTTGCTATTCTAGGTCGTTTGTGGTTCCAAATAAATTTTTGGAATGATTTCTCTATGTCTGGGAGGTAAGTTGTTGGCAGTTTGATAGGGATTGCATTAAATCTGTACAGCAATTTTGGGAGTATGGGCATCTTCACAATGTTGGTTTTTCCAATACAGGAGCATGGAATATCTTCCCATTTTCTGAAATCCTCTATAAGCTCTTTTCTTAGGGTGCTGTAATTTTCTGTGAAAAGATCTTTGACTTCCTTGGTTAAGTGAATTCCAAGGTATTTCATTTTCCACGGTGCTATTGTAAAAGGTATTGTTTCTATTGTTTCCCTTTCAGTGTGCTCGTTATCTGTGTAGAGGAATGCTATTGATTTTTGAGTACTGACTTTGTATCCTGCTATGCTACTGAATTTCCGTATCAGTTCTAGTAGTTTCTTGGTAGAATTTTTGGGGTCTTCCAAGTAAAGTATCATGTCATCTGCAAATAGTGATAATTTAACTTCTTCTTGACTTATTCATATTCCTTTTATTTCTCCCTCTTTTCTAATGGCTGTTGCTAATGATTCCAAAACTATATTGAATAGGGGGAGTCATAGAGGACATCCTTGTCTTGTACCTGATTTAAGAGTAAAAGATTTCAGTTTTTCCCCATTTAGGATTATATGAGCTTTTGGGTTGTCATAGATGGCTTTTATCAAGTTAAGATAGAGTCCATCTATTCCAATTTTCTGTAGGATCTTAAACATGAATGAGTGTTGGACTTTGTCAAAAGCTGTCTCTACATTAATTGAGATGATCATGTGGTTTTTAGATTTCAGTCTGTTAATACAGTGTATTACATTTATAGATTTTTGAATGTTGAACCATCCTTGCATCTGTGGGATGAATCCTACTTGGTCCTGGTGTATGATCTTCTTGATGATTTGCTGTATTCTATTTTCTAGGATTTTACAGAGTATTTTTGTGTCTATGTTCATGAGGGAGATTGGCCTGTAGTTCTCCTTTTTGGTTGTGTCTTTCCCTGGTTTTGGAATCAGCATAATTCTTGCCTGCAGAAATGATTTTGGGAGGACTGCTGCTTCCTTTTCAGTTTCATTGAAGTTTTTGAGGGCTGTAGGGATTATATCTTGTATAAATTTCTTGTAGAATTCAGCTGTGAGTCCATGAGGACCTGGACTTTTCTTTGTCGGTAGGCTTTTTATTACATTTGTATGTCATGGCCTGTTATTGGCTTATTGAGAGTTGTTGTATCTCCTTGGTTCTATATTGGTAATTTGTACCTTTCTAGGAATCTGTCCATTTCATGTGTGTCTTCTATTCTGTAAGCATAAAGATTCTCAAAGTAGCTATTGACAATCTTCTGGATTTCCACTGGGTCTGTGGTGATTTCATCCTTTTCGTTTCTTATTTCTTGTATTTGAATTTTTTCTTTCCTCTTTTGTGATGAGGTTGACTTGAGGCTTATCAACTTTATTTAATCTTTCAAAGAACCAACTTTTTGAGTTGTGGATTCTTTGAACTGTTTTTTTTTTCCCATCTCAATGGAATTAATTTCTGCTCTAATCTTTATGATTTCTTCCCATCTTTGTGTTCTGGATTTCATTTGCTTTTCTTTTTGTATATGTAGGAGGTACACCATTAGTGTGTTTATTTGTTTCCATTCTGTTTTCCTAATTTGTGAGTTCATACCTACGAGTGTTCCTCTAAGAACTACTTCCATCACATCCCATAGATTCCTTTAAGTTGTGCTTGAGTTTTCATTGAATTGTATATATTGTTGAATTTCTTGTGTAACCCATTGATTCCTGCGTAGGTTGTTGTTTAATTTCTATGAATTTATTGGGTTTTGCTGGTTTCTTTTGTTGTTTACTTCCAGTTTCATTGCACTATGGTCACATAATATGCATGGGACAATTTCTGTTTTTTTTTGCATATACTTAAGCATGACTTCTGGATGCTTAAGTGATGTGATCTATTTTGGAAAATGACCCATGTGCAGCTGAAAAAAAATGTGTATTTGACTGTGATTGGGTAGAACACTCTGTATATGTCCACCAGGTCCATTTGTTCCAAGCTCTGGTTCAGTTCTCCTACTTCTTTGCTATTTTTTTGTCTGGTTGACCTATCTTTTTGAGATAAAGGGGTGTTAAGGTCTCCTGTTAAGTTTGTGGTTTTAGATATTAGGTTTTTCATGTCCATTAAGATTTGTTGTACATAGTTGGGTGCCCTTGTGTTTGGTGCATAGATATTTAAGAGTGTTACCTCTTGCTCTTGAATTTTTCCCCTAACCAATATATAGTGGCCTTCTTTGTGTCGTTTGATCATTCTTGGTTTGAAGTTGAGACTGTCTGATAACAGAATTGCTACTCCTGCTTTTTTCTGAGGTGCTGGGGTATGTAGTATTGTTTTCCATCCTTTGGCTTCGAGCCTATGAATGTCCTTTTGAGTTAAGTGTGTTTCTTGTATATAGCATATTGTTGGATTTTGTTTCCTCATTCACTGTGCCAGTCTATTTCTCTTAAGTGGTGAACTGTGTCCATTTACATTGATGGTTATAATTGAAATGTATTGACTCATGTTTGTCATGGTATTTACCTGCTGTTGTTTGCTCCTTTGTATCCTGTCCTGTTGTCTTTCCTGTTTAGTGGGTTCCTTCTGTTCTCATTGGTGGAGTTCTGGTCATTGTGGTTTCTCTCTAGATAATCTTTCAGTAGCCTGTGTAGGGATGACTTTGTTATTATGAAATTCTTTAATTGTTCTTTGTCATGGAAGTATTTCCTTTCTCCATCAAACTTAAAAGAGAGTTTTGCTGGGTATAATTGTCTGGGCTGGAATTTGTTTTCATACAAGACTTGAACAACTCTGCTTCCTGCTCTCCTTGCCTTCATGGTTTGTATAGAGAAGTTGGCTTTAATTCTGATGGGTTTTCCTTTTAATGTGATCTGTTTCTTCTCTCTAGCAGCTTTCAATATATTATTCTTGTGTTGCATTTGTGGGATCTTGACTCTCATATGGCTGGGTGTGTTTTTACTTGAGTTGAAGTTATTTGGTGTATGCTTCAGTTACCTGAATGTTGGTTTGTTTCCTCATATTTGTGAAGTTTTCTGCAATTACTTCTGCCCATATTCTTTTTGTATCATTGGTATTGACTCCTTAATTATCATTGAGGCCAATTAATCTCACATTGTACATCTTAGCATCATCTTGCAGGTGACGGCTTATTTTTTTCCTGCATTCTTGTTTTTAAGAGATCTTTTCTCACCTTTTCACTAGCTGCACTAGCATCCTCTAGATCTGAAAATCTGTCTTTGCTTTCACTCAAATGGTTTTGTAGACTTGTGATTGATATTTTAGTTCTTGTATATCTCTTTGACTCTGCTTCATGCGTTCTATTTCTTTTATGTATTGCTCATTCCAGGATTCTGTCATATTTCTGATCTCCTCTATTTTTTTTTATCCATTTCTTCTTTAGAGGTAGATATTCATTCTTTATCTGCAGAATTTCTTCCAAATTGGGTTTCTTCCGTATATTTCCGGACTTGTTTCTGTATTTCAGACGGTATGATTTCTAAGAATTCTTTTTTGATTTCAGAAATTATTTCTGCTTTGAGTTCCTCATGATATGCTGTTGTTTCTTTGCTTCTGATGCTGTTAATTCATACATTGCAGCTGCAATAGTGTTTTCTGCACTTGTTCTGAGTGAGCACTGGTTTTCCCCCAGATGTTTCTGGATTTGGTTCTTTATTTCAGATGCTATCTGTTCACATATTTCTTTTTTATTTCAGGAATTAATTCTTGTCTGTGTTCCTCTATACCTTTCTGCTGTTGTTCCTTTGTTTCCGTCTCTGTTAATTCATTCACTTCAGCTGAGCTAGTGTTCTCTGCACTTATTGGTGGACTTGAGACCTGAGGTTGCATTTTTATCCCTGTCTTTGTCATTTTGTATAGTACTGACCTCTGACCTTTGGTGTAGAGCTTTCGTGCAGCTATAGGCTTAGTGTTTTGTGAGATTTGGGTGCCAGTCTATTAAGTTTGAGAATATCCAGTTATGCCAGGCCTGGATCTTGCTGTTGTGTTTGTTTCCTTTTTGGTGCTGCTCCTGTGATTCCTCTCTGTTGGGTCCCTGGTTAGGGGAGCACTGCAGGGTTCAGAAGCTCTCCCTCACACTCATCAGGCCAGGTGGGGGTGGATCGAGTGCCAGGAGAATCACCAAAAGTTCTCACTCCTATAGTGGGCTTGGGGGCAGTGGCTACAGGGAGTTGCCAGGTAGTTCTGTTGGGTGTGTCAGGCAGGTCTCTTTCTAGGATGTTTTAGGGCCTGAGGCTCTGGAGCATGCAGGGAGAAGCCAAAGACTCTCCCTCAGACTCACCACACACTCACTGAACTTTGATGCCCAGGGAGTCAGGGAAATTCTCACTCACTCAGTGGGCTTTAGGGCAGGAGATCTGGGGAGTTGCTGGTGAGTGGGCCCTGAGGTTTCAGGCCGGTTGCTCCCTTAGAGGGCTTAGGGGCAGGGATCCGGGTATTGCACGCAGAAAGAGGCCAAAGGCTCTTCCTCAGATTCACCACATACTCACTGATCTGAGAAGCCTGGCGAGTCATGCAAATTCCCACTCACTGGGAGGGCTTGGGGGTGGGATCCAGGAGGCCCCCAGAGCAGGCCCTGCTGTCTCAGGCCAGTTACTTTGGCTGGGCGAATGTGGGATCTTTTCTCATTTTGCTTAGTGCTCTCAGAAAGTCTATAGTTTTATTTTCTCTGTCATTCTGTTTTTATGTATTTGGTGGACTGTCTTCAGGGTGATCAGAGTCTCATTACATAGATCAGACTCATAGTGATTCTCCTATTTTCAGCCTCCCAATCACTGAAATTACAGACGCATGCCACCAGGCCCAGTCTTTCTCTGTCATTCATAAGCATTCTATTTATTAAGAATTTCTATCTGTATTTTTAACTTCCTCAAATCTATTCAGTTTCTCAGCACTCCTGTCTGGGCTCCCCTTTTTCTGGTTATAGCCTGTCCTTGTTATCAGCAAAGTGCTTTGAATTTTAGATTAGAATGATTCTGAAATTTTCTATTTTTGTGTATTTTTGTTTCATGTAGGCAAGACTTTATCCTGTTCATCCTGAAATTGTTTCTCATACCGCTGGTTTTCCATAACAGCAAGTATTTTTAGTTTCTGTGCATGTGACTTGAACAATAAGGGTATCAAATACATTCTTGCTTGGCTCATTTTGGATCTTTCTAGTCCAGCTCCTTTCTGATGAAGGAGCTGGGCCTATAACTTCATTGTATGTGGGTGAATTGTCAGAAGTGCAGTAGAGATGGGCAACAGGTTGACAGAAATCTGCACAAGAGCTGAAGGAATGCAGTATTAGGGTTCTAGTGTGTTTCCCTGTGGCTATCATTAGCTAGTGCCTCCCTTTCATTCCCTCACAGGACTGATTTGCATGGTAGTTTACACAGCTGTCTTATCCCAAAGGGGAAGTGGTGGTCCTGACTTGCTCTGTGTCTATTTTTATGCTACCATTTTGAGCTCTTTCTAACCAAACACTATATTGTTAGAGATGACTTCAGTGATTCAGCTAGAGAAAATGCTGCTATGCGCTCTCTTCCCCTTGCAGGGTGAATGGAGAGACACGCTGGTCCAGTTGTTTCAGATTAGACCTCCCCTCTGACATCCCTCCTGGTGCCAGACCCAAAGCTCCCACTTGATCTACTCACTATGATTTCAAATGCAGAATGTCTTTGGGGATCTTGTAGGAAAACTTCTTATTTATCAGCAGCAGTTTTCTATGCTCATTTAGAGTTTTAGCAACCTTCATTCTGTTTTACATCAATATAATCTCAGAGACTATGCTCATGTGTTACTTTCTATTGCTGAAAAGCAAATTACCAAAACCTTAGGAATTTAAAACAACACCCACTTATTATCAGTGCTTTCTGTAGGTCAGAAGTCTGAGCTCTAGACTGAAAACAATGAGTTAGATGTGTTCCAGGTTGTGCTCTAGCATGGAAGCTTGATTAAGGAGGAATATTGTGAGACTGTACAGTTTAGCAGACTTTGGTCCCTGTAGCTGCCTGGTTAGTTCTGAGGCTGATTTGCTTCCTATTTGGTGGCTTCAGAACATGCCTCTCCATAACACAGTAGAAAAATCCCCCAATTAGGTCAGATACATGCAGGTTAATTTTGTTGCTTATTCATTCATCTCCAAGGACTGGAAATCTTAACTGCATTTGCAAAATTCATGCAGTATCATCTGATCATGAAGGAACTATTACATTATGCTTTCAACACTCAAGAGGAGGATGGAATTATACAAAGTATTCACACTGGGCAAGCAAACTAGAAGTCATGGCGCCATTTTAGAATTCTGGGTACCACAGACCCAAAGGGGATTGGCTTTGAGAAGAGCAGGAAATTAGCTAGTGAGAGCCATCAAGATCTACAGCTGTGGTAAAAGGGACAGAAGCACCCCAGGATGGATGGAGAAGCCAGACTATAGTTTATTTATAATTAGGCCTTAGTCCCATAGAATGGACCTTTGGGGTTGGACTAAATTAGATGAAGAGCTTGTGTTTTTATATCCTGTTCTTTGTTACTCTTTGGATTGAACCTGTCCTAGGAATCTGGTTTAGAAACTCCACAACATCTTGGGGTTTTACTTCTTTCAGGAGGGTCTGGGATACACAGTATCATATTCATAGCATGATCTTTCCTGCTTCATTGTCTTTCTGGCACTCAGCCTTTAATCTTGCATACTCATTTTTATCATAGTCAGTTTGTGTTGCTATCACAAATTACCAAATACTAGGAAGCCTAAACAGCAAGTATTTATTTCCCACAGTTTGGAAGTCTCAGATCAAGGTGCCAGCATGATTAACTTCTGCAGTATCTCTGCCTTCCAAATTGCAGGTAGCTGACTCCTCCTTGTCTCTTCACATGGAAAAAAGACAATGATTACCTCTGTGGCCTCTTTGCAAAGGTCCTTGTCCCATTCATGTGGGTTCTACCTCACTGAGTTGCTCCCACAGGCCACAGTTTCAAGCACTGTCACACTGAGGATTACAGTGCACTATTCTGCAAGGAATAGAAACATGTGATCCCCAGCAGTAATTTATGCACATTTCTACTCTTTACCTAATTCTTGGCACCTCAGTTGAATTTAACTTCCATGAGATGAAGTTCTTGCATATCATGCTGTTTAATTCCCAGATCTATTTGGTGTGTATTTAGTAAATATTTGCTGATTATATGCAGGTGTAAGCTTTCCATAGCCCAGTACACAAGTCAGGAAGAAAAACTTCTGGTCTTTGGTGATTGTTCTTCATATATATCTTTCTTTCTATTTCACTGAGAATATGAGACTTTAGCAAAGTATTTAGTCGTCTGTCTTGAGTGAGAAGCTTCCTGATTTATCTTTCTGGATCTCTGTCATATTCCCATTACTGCCTCTGACCTTCATGGCCTGTGTTCCTCCTGCTTTCTAACACATGCAGCTAAGCCCAGCCCCAGAACTGAATTCTGTCCAGGGAGCCCATTTAGGATATAGATCCAAGCTCCCTGTAATCATTCCTGCTTACACCTTGTCACAGCCTCCTAATTTTGTGAAACCTAGTTGCTACAAATAAATCCCTATGTCTTTGCTGTTGTTGTTCCTTGCCACCCTGCCTGCTCACAACACACCCCATGCCCTGTATCCTTGCTTGGAAAAGTAGTCTGGAGCTCTAGTCTAGCTCTTCCATCTTAGAAGAATTCTAAGCACTAAGACTGTATGTGTAAGCACAGATTAAGAGCTATCTGCATGTAGAATTGGGCAATATACTAACTGATGTCCCATGCTCTCTTTAGTTCTTACAAGAACCCTCTAAGGATGGGATCATCACTCTCATAATATAGAGGGGAAACAGGCTGGAAAGTTCTTTGCAGGGTCTGACACGAGTTGCCTAAGTTAGGCAGAAGGATATGATGCTTCAAAGACAGGCTTTCACTACAATGACAAGGATCTTACACGTTATGCTGTCTTATTCTGAATTTCTCTAAGGCTTGCATGCAATTGCTTATTAGTTTTCTAACAAACAGATTCCTAAAATTTTTACTATTCTATGCTTTCTACATTTCAAGCTCAGCTCTGACCAGATGCTCAATAAAGCTAAGCACGTCTCCCTGGAGCCAGAAGAATAGTTTTGTCCTTTGCTTTGTCCAGCAAAGTCCTCTAGAGCCATGTAAGAACTGTTCTTTAAGAATAGAGATGGGGCCAGAGAGATAGCTCAGTAGAATAAGTGCCTTCCTGGAAAGTGCAGGGTCCTGCGTTCAATCCCCAGTACCACAAAAGTAAAACTTGTTTGAGAGGTCATGGATGGGTGAAAGTTCAGGTCAACATTTTTCCTTGTATGTGTCTTTGTAATGGCAGTGTTCCTAGCTCTCAATATTTACATCAGAGTATACCACACTATTTGCATGTGTTGACATATTTTCCAGTTTAATTATTTTATATTGTTCCAAAATTGCAGGCATTTGATAGATATAGGAATGTTCTAAACTTCACCAATTATTGGTTGAAACAAATGGTACAATAGTTTAGCAATAGATATTAGTAGAACTTTTTGTGAGAACAGAGATTTAACATATAAATTGTACCATGGAAGATTAATCTTTTAGAAAATAAAGGCAAATGATACCATTTGCTAAATAGATTTACTCTACCACTGTATAACAGAAACAAGCATTACTAAAAGCATCGATTGCCAACATTGCTTGGTGTAGAGCTTCTGTGCTACAGCCACAGTGTGTAGACCCGACGCTCTACCATTCTGCAGAAGCTCACTGATATAAGTTATTTAAATTTTACTTTACCTTATCATAAGTAGTTGTAAAGTAATGCCACTATGTTTTCTTAAGCTGACATATATTTGAGCAAATTCTATAAAACTCAGGTACAAGTAAATTGTGGTTTGCCCACAATTATTCTACTCATGAAAATCTCAACTATTTTAAAAATTACCATTCCTTAGTTTTCTTTAAAAGTTAAGTAAACTACGTGAGAGTTGATGAGAGATTCAGTATAAAGCATTGAAATGCAATTGTAATGATTTCATTTTCTGTACTTTTACACTTGGACTCTTATTTGACAGAAGAAATGATTAACATAAGCTGAAAGACATTTAGGAGAACATCATTGTTTCTGCAATGTCAGTATGATTGTTGTGGGAGGACGGATGTCTCTCTGTAGCTTTGCACCAAAGTGAGTGAGGGACCACTGCAGAGGGAGGGAACCAAGATAACTGTTTGGCGTCCTCCAATGTTTCAGCCTTCCTCACAGCATATACTTTCTCAGTATGAACCATGATGTAAAATGCTTTTTTGTCTTCTTTGGAAGAACAGCCTTCTCTTCTTTATGTAGCATTATTGCGTAAAAATAATGGTGAAAAAAGAACTTGTTTTGAAACCAAACAAAACAATTATAAAAAAATAGTAGTAGCAATTAGCCAGAAAATACAAGATATAAATGAATTAGTACGTCACAATTGATGCAGCTTGAATCTGTATTGTGTGAGTTACTTCATTCATAAACTCCACATGAGAACAGTGACTCATGATACTGTTTGGCAAATATTCAAACTGATCCAAACATTGCTCAAAAATGTAGTAAAAGTTGAAGAGGCATGTTGAGAAATGCACAGAAAACAGAATTCTTTCTTGGCAATATGAACTGGAAAATATCCAGGAAACCAATAAAACATCTTTATATTCTCAAATTTGAGATTTAAGAATGTGTTCAGAATAGTTTTTTAAAATATTAAGAATTACACTGTGCTAGGCTCTCCAATCTTTGTCTGTTTTCACAACAACCAACAAATTAAATGTTCTAATTTAAAAGCACGAAAGCATGAAATTATTATTTTCTCCTTCATTTCCTAAACATTTAGGTTTTCATACATGAATGGATAATTCTTGTTTTTTTGTGTTTTTTTTTTTTTGGCGCAGAAGACAAAAATCATCCAGCTTGTGAGAAAAGTCCTAAGAAGCAGTCCATACAGAGCCTATAATCCCAGAAAAGAAATACAAAAATTGCAACCACCTGAAAAGTTAGAAGGGAAGGACATTTTATAAAGACCTTCCATCTATTTCAGTTAAGGATTTTATTGCATGTTTATTGAACAACTCAACAGATTCAAGTTTCTGCCCAGAGTCAGTTATAGAGCTATGCATTTCATAGAGCTGTTAATAAGTTTGGTCTTACCTCTGTCGGAGGTCAGTTCCCATGATCCTCCATGAGAATCTTTTGGTTCACAGAGATCAATACTTGAACAGGTTCTATTAGAGTGTTAGCTCTGATGGCTCACTTCCATCTGTCTCCAGAGGGCAGAAGGCATTTGGTTGTGACAACCATAAGAGCTTATGGAGTAGGCCTCTCACATCTGTGACAGATTTTCTACACTTTTGATTTAGATAACAGAAAGAATTTTCCAATAACAAGTATTCCTGTTACTATAACTTAACATTTGTTGTGGCTTGGACCTAGCAGTCCTCACATTTTCAGGATTCTTGGAGGTGATCGAATTATTGGGGCACTAGAGCTAACTTGTCATAGGTAGGTGGGTTGCAAAGATGGGGCACTGTGGCCGTGCCCTGGGGGATGGCGCTCCCCCTCTAGCTCATCCCTTCATTCTGTGCCTCCTGACTGCTGTGTGCTAAGTGGCTTTGTTCTTCTCAGGCCCTTCCTCTGCTATGCTTTTGTGTTTAAACCTGCTGAACACAGACTGAAACTTCTGAGCTGTAAGCCACAATGAACTTCTCCTTTAAGTTGTAGGCACCAGGTATTTTGTTCCAGAGATAGGGAAAGTGGCTGAGACACCATGGAGGAGATCTTTCTGCATAGTCCAAGGTTGTAGCCCAGGGTACAGCCTAGGAATTGCATGCTCTGTGTCTCTACAGAGCTGAGCTGGGTTATGGTCAGGTATAGACCTCGGGGAGGAGGGAGCCCGCTTGTAGGTAGGATGACTGCTAGTGCTTTATCTCAGCAGTGCAGTTGCTCTTCAATAGTTTGGGTGGTAAAAATGGTGAAAGAGCCCCAGTGCCACATGTGCCTTGCTCCTACCTCAGCAAGCAGATGCAGGTGACCTGAGCAAGAAACAAAACCTTAAGGGACTTTTTGTAAAGTTCAAAACAAAGTCTGAGTTCTAAATCTATGTTGCTGGCTCAGGCTTTGTTGACAACTAAAATTAGGTTTTTTTTGAGGAGAAAGTAGCTAAAAAACTCAATTTGAGGTTATTAAAAATTGAATTATATATGAAGCTATTCACCTTAGAATCCAACTTTATTCCAAGGTCATCCAAACAAGTATCTAAAATTGTCAAAGAAGTGCAATGATACAAGTTCTTGGAGAATGTCATTTGGAAAACTGACCAATAAATAAAATGAGATTTCAGGCATTTTGAGTGGTAATAAGAACATCAATATATGTGAAAAACCTTGCCAGGATTTTTTTTTTTTACTGGACCAAAGCCAGAATCCCATACCAGGAAGTATGTTTTATAAAGAATTGAGCCTGTATATAGGTCTCAATTGTCTTCTGAGAATTTCAACAATTCTATGTACGAGTCCACTTAGGGTTTAAGGCACATACAGTGTTTGTAAAGAATTTTTTTTTTTTTTATAGAATGTTGACTTCTGGGCCAATTGTTAATTTATTCATTCAGTTATTCCTTCATTTAGTGAATATCAGTCATGTTTTGGGACTTTGAATTATTAGTGATATAGTCTAAGTAATCAAAGGGTTCACTCTGTCTAGAAAAAGACATGAATTACATTTTTGTGTGTTTTCTCAGGTGTAAATCACATATATTATCCTCACAAACACAGCAGGGTGGTAGTCACAAGAGCCCAGGAAGAGCAGGGGAGAGGAGGGAATGGAGAAAGGGAGGGGCAGAGGTGCAGCTGGGTGGTAGGAGAGAGAACTCCTCATTTTCTGTAGAGCAGCAGGACAGCTACAGTGGGAAATGACTGGCTAGTCCAAAATAGGTAATACAGAGGATCTTTAATATTTTCAACACAAGAAAATGATAAATGTCTCAGATGACTGATATGCTAATTATACTGATCTAATTATAATACCTTGTACACATGTATTAAAGTGTTGTCTGTACCCCATATGTGCTATTACTATATGTCAATTAAAATTAAAAAACTTTAAAAATTTATATATATATATATATATATATATATATATAATGAATTTACAAGTGTGTACAGTTGTGGAAACTGTCTCTGGGCTCATGATGCAGTGATATTTCAGTCACTCTCAGTCTCCCCTGCTTGTGTTTTCAGCCAGTCCTCTCCCATCCATCCTCTACCCATGGCAATTACCATTAAATTTGTGTTTCTTTTAGAATTTTATATATATATATATATATATATATATATATATATATATATATAATTATAAAATGCATATGCTTTGTATCTGTCTTTTTGTACTTAATGATTTTCAAATTTATTCATTTTATTAAAAGTATCAGTTTTTAATTTTCTATTTATTAAAGACTAATGTCATTTAAGTGGAAGTACTGCAGTCCATTAAAATATTCATGTGTTGATGGACAGTAGGATTACTTCCATTTTTTTACGAATAAAATGGCTATGAATATTCATATATGGGTGCTTGTGTGAACATTTGTTTTTATATATCTTGGGAACTGCATATAAATGATAATTTATGGGAATTTAGAAAAATTATTAATTTTGTAAGAAACTGCCAAACCATTTTCTGAAATGGTCATATTATTTATGCTTTCATTGGCAACATAGAAGAATTCCACTTAGTCATGCTCTTGCCCATACTTGGTGTTGTTACATTAAACAGATGTGTACTGGTGTGACATTGTTTTATTTTGGATTTTCTTACCAACTAAGATGTTATTCATTTTAAATGTATTTCACCATTAGACATCTTCTTTGTGAAAATATTGTTTCACACTATTTTGAGCAGAGGGGCAAATGTTTCTTAGCAGAATAGTAGCAAGCCGAGTTCAAGTGCGCATTACAGAGATCGTTCACGATGATCGGCTGGGGCCCACCTCACACATGCAAGCACGGCACACACGTGGCCTGCGTGCTCTGCCACATAACCGAATGAAGGCAGCAGCCACATGACCGCCTCAACAGAGGCAGAAAAGAGATGTGATGAAATTTAACATTTCTTCATGATTAAAAGCTCTAAATTATGCATCAAAGGAAAGTGCCTTAACATAAAAGGGTCATCTGTTATAAGCCATCGCTGAACATGCTCTGAAAAAAAAAAAAAGATAGAAGTTTTTACCCTGAGATCTAGAACAAGACAATAGCTCCATTTGAAACACTGTTATTTAATATTACTGCATATCCTAGTCAGAGAAATCAGGCAAAAGATAGAGATAAAGAACATCCAAAGAGGAATCAATGCAAGGCAAATTATTATTGTTTGTTGATGATCATATCTTTTATACAAAAAACTCCACAGACTCCATTAAAAAGATATTAGAACTAAGAAGAAAACTCAGCAAAGCTTTAAATCAACTTGAGTAAATAATATTCTTACATGTGATAGTCAATCATCTGACACAGAAATCAATAAAATGATCTTATTTAAAATAGCTACAATAAATACAACATCTAGAAATAAGTTTAATTAAAGAGATGAAAGATGTCTGAAGTGAAAAATATCAAATGCTGATGAAAAAAGACTGAAGAGTGTATACAAAAAAAGAAAGGCATTCTGTGCTTATTGATGGACAGACTAATGTGAAAATGTTCATACTATTTAAAGCAATCTACAGAGTCAAGTGACTCTTTCCCAGAATACCAATAATGTACTTCACAGGACTATGAAACAAGGAATTGTAAAGTGTGTGTTGACCCACAAAAATAAGCATACTGTCATAGCCCAAGCAGTTTTCAGCAAAAGAAACAAAGCCAGAGATCTTACACAGACTTTAAAGTATATTACAAAGCTGTAATCATTAAAACAGCATCATTTTGGCATAAAAAACAGACACAGAGATGAATGAAACAGAACAGAAAGCCTGGAATTAAAACAATACCTCTACCGCTGATTTTTACAAAAGTGCTACAAACTCTCACTGGAGGAAGGACAGTCTTTTCAATAAATGGGGGAGAAACTGGAGATCCACATGCAGAAGAATGAACTGAACCTCTTGTCTTTCACTGCTTTGTAACTGTGACCTCCAAAGGGATTAATGAATTAAATATAAGACTTGACACTAGAATGTAAGAATTTGAAGACTAGAAGAAAACAGGCAAAATACTTTAGGACATTGGAATAGGTAAAAGAACATTTGGAGAAGATATGAAACAAAGGCAAGAGTAGAGAAACAGGACTCAGACTGAAAGGTTCTACAGAGCTAAGGACGTTAGCTCCGCTAAAAGAAGCAACCAAAACATGGGAAATATATTTGCAAAATGCACAATTTTCCAGAATATGGAAGGAACTCAGAAAACATAACAGCCCAAAGCCAAATAGCCCAGTTAAAAATAAAGTCCGTCTCTATAGGCATTTCCCAGAAGGCGATGTGTGAAAGACCATCACATGGACGAATATCTGCTCACAGTCACTAATCATTGTGGGTAAACAAATGGAAACCACAGAGTGTCATCTCATTTCAGTAAGCATGGGTGTTATCAAAGAGACCAAAATTAACAAGTGCTGGCGAGGTTGTGAAGGAGGAGCAGTCCTTGCACAATGTTGATGAGGATGTAAATTAGTGCAGCATTATGGAAAACAGTATGGAATTTCCTCAAAAAATTAAATATGATGCTATCATACATTGCAGCATCCTATTCCTGGATAACATCCAAAAAATGCAGTCAGAGAAGAGGCATCTCCACCCTTACATTTTTTATAGCATTATTTACAAAAGCTGACAAATCGAAAAAACCTAAGTACACTTCAATTGATAAATAAATAAAGATAATGTGCTTATACACAATGTAATGCTAGTCAACAATAATAAAGAATAAAACCTTGTCATTTGGGACACCATAAAATCTTTGTAGAAAGTGAAATATGCCAGGCACAGAAAGGCAAACATTGCTACTTATGTGTGGAATCTAATAAGACTGGCTTTACAGAAGGAAGAGTATAACAGTAGTTACTAGAAGCTGGCAAAGGTAATGGGAAGGGGGAGCGAGGAGAAGACTGATTAAGTGGGGCTAATTCAGATACTAGTACAAAATTCTGGTGGGTTGTGTGCAGAAGGGTGAGTCAGACAACTATAACCTGCTACGTACTTCAAAAAGCTAGAAGAAAGGATTCTGTTCTCATTAAAAATAATTAATAGGGCTAGCTCGGTGGTAAAGTATTTGCCTAGCATGTATGAGGTCCTCAGTTAGATTCCCATCAGGAGATAGATAATGTTTAACCTTATTCAAACACTTCACATTCATACGTTGAAACATCAGTCTAATGGCACCCCATAAATATGTACAACTTCTCTATTTTTATCAGTTGAAATTCTTTTAAGAAGTCAGGTTGTGAATCTTTTTATTATTGAGTTATAATGGCTCTTTATAGATTCTGGATAAAAGTCTTTATCAGATATGTACTTTGCAAATATTTTTTCCTAATATATAACTTGACACCTCATTTTAAAATGATGTCTTCTGAAAATCAAATCATTCCATTTTAGAGTTCATTTTGTCAATTTTAAACTGTTTTTTTGTGTCATATGTAATAATTATTTTCTAACTCACTAAAAAGATTTTTTCTCTGAATCTGTCTTCTATAAATTTTAGCTTTGCATTTAGATTCAGCTCTAGGATCTATTTGCAGCTAATCTTTCTTTTATTTGGTGTCAGGATTTATTTTTTTTCTTGCGTGTGACTATTCTATTTTAATATTTTCTTAGTTTGCCTTGTTTTAGTGATTATCTTAGAACTTCAAGACAATATAGATAAATTATACTGACATGCATGTAAGCATTGGGAATGGACATCCATTTCTATTACTCTGGAGCCCAGAAATACCCTTCTTAGGTGACAGAGCAGCCTCCTATTTGTAGAATGCTCAAAATTTCTAGGATAAAAGGGTAAAAGGGTCTGCCAAAAACTTTTCTGGCATCCACCAAAATTATTATGCTATTTTTTTCTATTGGTTAATACGGTGTAATTTAAAAGGTGGCAGGCAGATTCTTTGTTTCTCTTTTTACTGGTCTGAAGTACACTTAAATTATCTTTTAGCTGGGTTGAAAAATTTCTGATGAGCAGGAAACTATCATTCCTGTTCCTGCCCATGGACACAATGAATCCTTTTGCTGTTCTTACATTACTTTTTCTTTATCACTAGCTTTCAGTAATGTGATACATCTTGCTGTGATTTTCATATTTCTTCTGCTTTTTGTTGAACTTCTTAGATTTATGAGCTTATGATTTTTTGGCAAAGTTCAAAAAATTTGCAGCTTTTTTTATTCTATTTGTGTGGGGAATTGATTATACAGTCGCCTTTTCTTTCTTTCTTTCTTTCTTTCTTTCTTTCTTTCTTTCTTTCTTTCTTTCTTTCTTTCTTTCTTTCTTCCTTCCTTTTTTTCTTTCCCTCCCTCCATCCCTCCTTCCCTCCCTCCCTCCTTCCTTTCTTCCTTCCTTCCTTCCCTTCTTCTTTTCCTTCCCTCCTTTCTTTCTTCCTTTCTTCTTTCTTTCTGTGGTACTTGGGATTGAACTCAGGGCCTTGTGCCTGGTAACGTTAGTTTTATTTAATGTCTGATATTTATCTGTGTTTCACACTTGACCATTCTCACACTTCCCACATCTGTGTGCTGGATTTGCCTTGACCTCTGCAGGCAATCGGATCCCTCCTTCCTGCAATTCTCTCTGTGATGTGGCTTCTTTAGTCATTCCTTACCAGTAGTTATGTACCCATATTCTTTCCCTTTGCATATCAATGAAAGTAGCTGAAGCCTTTTGAGCACTAATGGCCCAGCCATACTCAGCTCATCAGTATCTTATGGATCTCTCTGACCACCTTGTTAACATGAAGCTTTCCCAGAAAGAAGTCTCCTAGCCATCAGTAGCCCTGAAAATGGCCTTTTGTGCATATTCTTACCTTATGTATTTCTCCTACTAGAATATAACCTTTTCACAGACAGGGGCATAGGAGATTTTGTAATCCCTAGTACCTAGCATGATCCCTAGCACATAACAAACTTGCATAAATACTTTCTGATGAATCAATAAAGGATGACTTGCAAACCTAACAATTAGAATGTGCTATAATTTGGTATGCCTTAATTTCTCCAGGGTGAATCCTTGGATTCCTTCAGAGCTTATGTTTTTATTGTATTAATTAAAAATTACCATTTCATAGTAATTTTTCAATCTTGTGTTTGTTCTGCTTCTCTTTCTCTATATTGAAATTATTCAGATGCTTCAAGGTCTAATTCAGCTTTCACCTTTGCCAAGATATTCTTTCATGAGGGGCAGACTCCTTTTATTTTTGTTTTCTTTCTTATGAATTTCAACAATGTATGCCATCTAAGTAGCATATTCATGGCTTATTTTATTCTTTCACATTCTTTAAGTATTTTGTTTATGACTTCCTGAAAGAATTATAAAGTTCTCAAAGCCAAGGACCCTCTTTATTTCTGCCAAGAAGTGCTGATCTACACCAGACTCTCAAGACAAATGGTACAAAGCTCAGTCTATACGTAGACAGACAAAGATTAGGGGTTAGTTTTTCTTGTAGCTTTATTCACTTAGGAAGCTACTTTAATAGCACTCCTTCATTCATTTATTCCATAAATATTTATGAGTGTTCCTTTGTGTCAAGTACTTCTTTAGGTGCTGAGGATTCATAAGTAGATAAAACAACTTTAACAACAAAAATCCCTGACCTACACATGTTGGGTGTTGAGAGAAAAAACAATTCAATAAATAAAATGCGTCACGTGCTGGGAGTCATGGGTAAAGTGAGTCTTCAAATCTGAAAGACAAAGGGAACTCACAAGTTTAGTTAAATTTTATGTATTAGGCACACATAATTCCATAACGCATCTGCTTTAGCTTTTATTTGGTCAAGCCGGCTTTAGTTTTGTATTTACAGAAGTACAATTAGGAACACTAATAATGGGTAGTGATATTTAGCAGTTGACAAACTTTTGCAAGTAATGGATTTGTATTTTAGACAGTAAGAGCTATTGTTATGTTTGTGCAGCTAAGCAGATATTGGATTGGGAATTTGTATTTAAGTTAGTTCCCCTAAATTCTGTCTAATCTCCTCCCCTTGATGTACCTGGGGTCTCCCAGACAGACTCATTCAACCAGTTACCTGTTGTCCCCTTTGTAGATTAAGAATGAAAAAGAGAGGGCACTCTCATAGATCTGGATCCAGAAAAGCGTCTCAGCTTACCAGGTTTGGTTCTACCAACTTTGAACTTGTCCAGATGTGCCTGGCTTTGTTCTGGTTGCTATGCTCAGCTTTTTCCTGCTGCAGCTCATAGAGGTGAAACCACTATGCCACTCTGGCAAGATGTTCAGCTTCTAGATTAGCTGGTGGGCCTGACTCCTAGCCTCTCTTCAGGGAGTTGTACTGCAAGGCTCCACAGGAGGCCTGGCGCAGGGCCTGGGGTCTGGCTGGGGAAGGTCTTGGGCATGGTGAGCAGATGAAAGTTCCCACACACACGCTGGACCTCGGGTCTTGGGTGCAGTGAGGAGGTGGATGGTCCCACACTCACACCCAGGCCTGGGGCTTCTTAGCTTTTGATTGGATATAAGTTCTGTAGTTCATCTTCAAATGATGAAGCATGACTACATGGGCTGAAAAGAAAGAATATTATACTTGTCTCAGTGTGGTAGAGTAATTAGCAAGCAATAAATGTGGTTTTCATTCAACTAGGTATGAATTATCTGTACTTTCTTGTGAGCCAGAGATTGATGTACTGCAACTCTGAAAACTACCAAAGAAGATCTTGTTCTCCCAAACTGAAGCTGTCTCCCAAACTGAAGCTGTTGCTTATTTGTTTCAATCTAGAAACACCTAATGAGTACCAGTGTGAATTTTTAAAAACCAATGACAGAATATCATTGGTTCATTGACAGAATATCAAGGGATTTTTCCCACATCACCCAAACTTTCCTTAAGTAAGTTGTGAGTCATGTTTTCTTTTTTTCTTTTTTCAGAAAATACTGCTCTGATTTGTGTCTCGGTGTCCCCCAAAGCCTGATGCAGTCATGAGGTGGCTTCTAGAGTTTGTGATTAATTCTTGATCCAATGCTGGGATTGTGGGTGTGAGTGCTACACCTGCCCTGGGGCAGACAATCTGCACATAGGGAGGTGAGAGGGGCCTGCTAGCCACCTCAGCTGCTGCTCTGCACTTCGATTTTTGCTGTTTTCTGCCACCATGAAGGGCTGCCTTCTGCCATGTGCTGCTCTGCCTTGGAGCCTGCTGAGTATGGACTGAAACCTTCACTAACTGTGAGCTAAATAAACCTTTCATTCCTTCATGTTGGATGCTGGGTATTTTGTCTCAGAAAGGAGGGAAAAGTAATTGAGACAAATTATGTTTTTATTAGTGTATATTAATTGCTGGGGATAGTGAATTTATTTTGACATTTTATGTTTGTACACAACATGTCTTGAGCATATCTCCACGTCAGTTACTCCAGCCCTCCCTGATCCTTGCCCTTGAGAATCTCTCTGTTGCCTTTATGTCTTCTCAAGAAATTTCATTCTTGACTCTTAGTCTACATTCCATCAGGATGTAAGGTTTGCACCTTGAATTACTTGAGCTACATCTGGTTTGATTATTGCTTTCCTGTGCCCCTTTCCCATTCTCCTGTAAATCTTATACACCCTGGAATCCACTCCATGTGGAGCATATGTGTGAATTTTCTTGTGATAATATTATTTCAACATATTTCTGGGATCAATTCATGAAGATCCATTAATGGGCATACAGGTGAAAGTTTGGCCTAGTATCTGTGTTTATTGTAATTGCATATTTTTGATCATTTTTATTGCTTAAATGTATTTAAACTTTTTTAATTTTGCTCTCACAATGTCTCATTTTCTAGTTTATCTTCAGAAAGCTCTCAGAAGTAGGTTAAACCTTGAGTTTTAACAGTATTTTTTCATAGTGCAGGTAAAGAATAAAAAAGAGTACTATTTGATTAAAATGAATTGGTTGTAGAAATATTAATGATTATAAAAATAAACACCCATTAATTTAAAAAATCCAAGTTGTGAAGTACTGGTAGTTTGTAAAGCTAAATATGATACATATTTAAAATATGTGGTATAAAAATAGTCCAGTAACATTTATAAGATTCATATTTTAAAGATGAGATTAATTTCTATTTGTTTTTCATTTTTATACATGTCAAAGTATAATGTATTATGAAGAATGAAGTTTTGAAGTTTCGTAAAGCATTCATAATTTATCAGAGCTGTCTATCTCCCCCCCAAAACAGCTTGGTATTTTGGGGATAAAATTACAAAATAAAGTATATTCAAGATCTAGGTAAAATGTTGCCCAGGCTCAGGAAGAAAGAGATTAGACAAGGTTCCCTAACATTTTCTCATCTCATGCTTTTGAGCCTGGTTGCACGTCTGTTTACTGTAGCTGTGCTCAAAGTTAAAAAGGTGAGCAGCTCAATTACAGAATGTTACCTCCGAAAATTGTTTCCCAGTATCATTCATATCACCAAGTGTTTCATCAAGCAAGGTCCTACAACAAACCATGATAGCTATTTTAAAGAAGAACATTAATAAAAGAAATTGGTTACTTTGGGTATTATACTAGTCATGGTATGCCTCAATTACATCAGTGGGAAGTGTCTTAAAACAATAGAAATACATCATCTCTTAGTTTCTGAATGAATCCAGGAGTTCTTTCAGCTCACATCAGATCACAGTCAAGGTTTTGCAGCAGCTTGAAAATCTTCTGAGGTTTTGCTAGGGAGGGAAGATTCATCCTCAAAGTTACCCACACTTCTGCCTGTTGGCAGGAGGCCTCTGTTTCTAGCTAGCAGTTGCAAGTGGCCTCAGTTCCTTACTGCACTTCTATAGGTTTGTTGGAGCATCCTCCTGATGAGCTGTTTGCTTTCCCTAAAGAATGATCCAGAAGGGAGTGCACAGGAAGAAGGCGTGATGCCTTTTACTACCAGTAACACATCGTCATTTCCATCATAGTCCTCTACTCAACAGACACGGCTCCCTAGCAACAGCTCACACTCAGAGATGAATTAGAGTCCACCTTTTGAGGGAAGTCTATTGCAGTATTTGTGATGTGTCCTAAGGTCATGGCACAGTAGCACTGGAAGGCTGAGAGAACAAAAGGAAGACTTTAGAGTGACATGGCTTAGACGTAGAATGTCCTGCTAGGCGTCGTCATTGAGAGGTGAGAATTTAGTGGGCAGATGGAGCGTGTAGTGCTGTGGATTAATCCACAGATGAGTTGGGCTAAAGGTGCTGGCAGGAGGGGTCTTCCAGCAGAATGAGGTGGTCACTGGGGATTGGACCTAGGAGGGCGCGCCGCCTCCCTGGCTCCTCCCCTCCTGGCTTCCTGGCAACCATGATGTGAGTGGCCCTGCTCCGCCCCTGGTCAGCCCTCATGCTATTTCTGCCTTGGATCAAGCAGCTACGGACTGAAAATGTGAACCATAGTAAAGCTTTCTTAAACTGTGGGTGTTGGGGCTGTGTCCTGAAACTGAGAAAATGACTAAGAAAGAACAAATGCACTCTCAGTCTGTATAGACAGCAGTGACAGGTGGAGCTGAAGGAGCAAAGTGCGGTGTTTTCTGCAGAGGAGCTCAGAGGGCTGAGGTCAGGCTTTGGCCTTTTGAGCGGTGCACGTCACAGGGCTGCTTGCGGACCTCCTAACAGGCTGCCCCTTGGCTGCTGTGCTCAGACTCCTGAGGAAGCAGCCGTGGCTGGGGCAGGCAAGCGACTGTGCGAGTGGCACAGGGCTGCTTGGACTCCAGAACAGGGAGCACAGGCACCTGGGGTTGCGCCTCCAGGAGGCGCAACATCTTGGGTACTATGGTTGTTTTCTGCTGCCAGAGAGAAATTTGCAGGAACTGCAAATAGAAAGAGCGCAGTCTTCTCTCCTCTTGCCTTCCAATTTTGCACCAGTCTTCTGCTAGGCAGAAACTAGCAGCAATCCATACCTGGCAAGGGAACGTTGCAAAGGAGTAGAGTGAGGATGGGTTGACTCGGCCGGAGAGACGGCTGGCAGCTGGCTGGAGTGGCCTCGTTTGGTTTCATCCTTTTCTTGCAGACATCTCTTCTGAAGTCACTCTTCTTGCTTCTTCATACCAGATGACAAAGAACATGATACCTGGTCTACTTCCTGCATAGGTCGCTGGTGCCCTAGATAGATGGGATACGCTAGTATTTTTAGATACAGATTTATAGTGGATAGACTTCTTAATGGGATGAAAACTTAAATGGTTGCATTCCTTAGGGATCTCTGTAAATCTAAGAATTTACAGAGATTGTGTACCTAGAGGTCTCCATTGGGTCACTGGCAATGGTTTACTCTTGCTTTTCCTCCTCTCTCCCATTTTCTTGGCAAACCTGGTAAATATGTCCCAGTTTATAGCTGTCCTATAAGGTTTGATCCAGAGAAAAACTGGTCTGGTAATTTCCTGAAAGCTTGTGTCTTTGGAGAAGGCTGTGAATTGGATGCTGTTCTAGATCAGTGAAAAAAAATCATTACATGAATATTTCAGCACCTTATCCTTCTCCAGGTGCATTCTGAACAAATATCTCTTGAATGGCAAATTGTTCTCACCACCTCCACCTCTAATAACCACTCTTCTGATTTCAGCTTCCTAGCTGCTTTGGGTATCTTGGATGGGTTTTCTCTCTCTCTGTCTCTCTGTCTCTGTCTCTCTCTCTCTCTCTGACTGTGTCTGTGTCTCTGTCTGTCTATCTGCCTGTCTCTGTCTCTCTTTCTCCTTTGCATTGTGCTTCAGCTCCAGCTCCTTATCTTTTGAGATAGGTTCTCACAGCTTCACTAAGTCACTCAGGCTAGGTTTGAAATTGTGATCCACCTCCACAGCCTCTTGGAGTGCTGGAAATGTCATGTTCTTACTATATATTTTTTTTTCTTCCTTTCTTCTTTTTTTTTCTGGCATAACTTGGGATTGAACTCAGGCCCTTGCACTTGCCAGGCAAGCACCTATTCTACTGAACCATCTCTCTGGCCCCCCCCCCTTTTTTTTTCTTTACCTTTTTAATAATGTTTAATGTTAGAATAAATTTAGAAGGCACAATCAAGAATTTAATGGAAGAATGAATATTAGAAATCAGCAATTGGTTAACATTTTTCAATTTCTCTTCTGATTTATGAGCTTTCATTAATTCTCTCCTCTCATTTCCTGGTCACATGAGGAAGAGGATACTTGCCTTCACCTTTGTTTTACCTCTAAGTCCTCTTTCTCTCCTCTCAGGTATTATTTGTGTTGTGTCCCTGAGTCTGTTTTTGTTATTCAAAAACCTGATGCGATATGCAATATTCTTTGAGTGTTTTTCTGATCTGCTAATCTTTCTGGCCAGTTAATCCCTCCTTTCAGAGGGATACTTCACACCTAAAATGCCCCAAACTAAGTTCCAATCTTCCTCTTTTTCAGTCTTCCTATTTTAGTTTGTGAAAATATTATCCTTCTGGATTCTGAGGCCAAAAATCTTCAGAGCTATTCTCTATTAAAATTTTTCTTATTTTTCATGATGAATTTGTTAGTAAATCCTTTTTTTTTTTTTTTTTTTTTCTTTTCTGTATTTAAGACAGGGCCTCCAGGGTCTCACTGCATAGATCAGTCTCGTGGTGATCTGCCTATTTATAGGCTCCCAAGTGCTGGGATTACAGCTGTGCGCCACCCAGTCTCAGCACACCCTGGGGGTGGGATCGAACCCCTGGCCCCTGTGTCTGCCTAGACAGGCGCTTTAAACTGTTGAGCAATTTGGCCAGCCCTGTTAACAAATCCTGTTGGCTCTACCACTTAAATATGTCCAGAATCAGGGCTGGGGAGCTAGCTCAGATCTGGGTTTTATCCCTGTGTTTGGGCTCTGTGTCAACCCCAGAACTCAGTATGGTGGCACAAGCCTGTAATCACAATGCTCGGGAAGCTAAAACAGGAGATCACTATGTGTGCAGAGTGCATAGTGAGACCCTGTATCAAAAGAATAAAAATTTAAAAATTAAAAAAAAATTCAGAATCTGGCCACATATCACCCACACTCACCATGGCTACCCATGTCCACGTAACTGTCAACTCTTATCTTGAATAATGCATTAGGCTTTTGCCTGCCTTTTTTTTTTTTTTAAGGACAAGGTTTTACTACGTATTCCAGGCTAGCCTCAAACTCCTGATGTCTAAACCTCTGTTGTCTAAAATTCCTGAGATTTTAGATTATAGGCCTAGCATTCCTTGTGCTTGCTTATTTGCTCCTAACTGTCCCTCATTTCAGTCTGTTCCCAAGATAGCAGCAAAAGGATCCTCTATGCATGAAGCAGTGCATGTCTCCTGCTGAAAACCTTCCATCATTTCCATCTCACCCATAGCTCAACCCTGTCTTCCTAAATACCACAAGGCCTGTGTGGTGATCTAGTCCTCCATAGTTCTTTGATCTATAATTTGGCCTTTTTAAGACAGGGTCTCACAATTAAGTTCAGGCTTGCCTTGAGCTCACTTTGTAGCCCAGGCTGGTCTCCAACTCAGAAGGAGCCTCCTGCCTCAGCCTGCTGAGTGCTGAGGTTACAGGTATGCACACCACACCTGGAGTTCATGACTTCTATCTCTCATTTCTCTTCCTTTTGCTCACTTTGTAACAATGTCCTCATGGCTCTTTATGTTTTTAAAAGAAATCAGACAGGTGTTTAACCTCTGTGCTGGTTGATTTTTCTCTACTTAGATACCCATCTTGCTCTTTGTGGTTTGCTTCTTTAGTTCCCTCAACTCTTCTTTCACCCTACTCAATGGACACCTCTCTGATCATAGGTCTGAATACTTCTACTTCACCTTCTCCCCCACCATATTTTCTTAATGTTTACCACTGTGTTTCTATTCAGATCACTCCTCATCCCTTTATACAGCCAAGCAGCCTGGAAAGCAATATGTTTTTCTTATGTGCTGTTGATTATTTTTCCCTCTTTAATACCTATCGGCCATAGGAGGACTTGGGTTCGCATCTGGTTAGTTCATTCCTGTGTCTCAAGTTCCTAGAGAGATGTTTTATACACAGAAGTGTTTTGTAGATTTTGGTTGAATGAATGAAATGTGTACGTGTGCACCACAATGAATCTCTTAAGTGGAGTGTAGTGGTTGGACTGGGTGATTGCTATATAAATCCCTCTCAGTTCTAAATCTGTGAGGACAAGTCTCAGAGTGAAGCTGCTTTAGATCTACAGTCATAGACTACATACGTAACAACACTTGTTAATAAACTACCAGTGAATAATCAAAACCAACGCCATCCATAAGTAGCTATCCTGGCCTTATTGATCGTGTATTTAGGCCAGACATCAACTCTGCTTCAATCTAGGAGCGTTTACACTCTGTGAGGATTCTTCGGAAGAGTGGGAAGGCAGAGTTTGTCATTTTCTAATGGAAATCTCAGCACTGGAGTGTGCCAGGATAGGAAATATTTGAGGAATCATCTTGCTTCTAGAAAGTATGTCTGTTCTGTATTTTGATAAGTTTAACTCTGAATTTTATGTAAATGTTAGAGATCTAATAATACTAGGAATAGATCTTGTAAGAGATTTTCCTTGGGTGAATGGGAATTTTTCCTGCTTTAGTCTATGTGCTGTTCACCAGCTGAATGGAAAACTTGGGCAGTTTTTTATTTTGAGCCTTTAAGAGTGTATTTTAGAATGTTGACACTGAGAAGGAAGCCCCTGAAGAGCTCAGCGAAACAATTAGCCGGCGAGGCCAGTTGTGTATGTGTTAGCATTTGATAATAGTATAATACATACTGCCTTACCCTGCTGAGGGCATTTTTATCTGACAGGAAATGTATGTGGAGAGGGAGATTGCAAAAGATAGCGACCACACATTCAGTTTCATGCAAAGAATAAGCGGAGTCATTGATTCAGTAAACATCTATTGAATACTTACCATATGTCACATATTATAATAAGCATTTGTGCTAGCATAAACCTTCTTTTCCTGGAGGGGGTTGTGTAATTCATTAATTCAGCCACTAGACACGTAGAGTGCTGAGTGGGTGCCAAATTTCATGTCAGTGTCTGTGTGCAGATAAAGTATTTTGGCCTTTGTGATTGGGAGCTCTTGCTTCTTAAGAAGAGGGCAGCATGTTTTAAGTATTTGGGATGAGTTCAGAGAGAAGATACAAAGGAATCATGGCAGTGCCCTTTAGGAGTCTGGTATGAGAAAGAGTCCCCATAAAGTGGGGTGTCTGGAATGAGTTCTAGCCAGTGAGTAGGTATTTATTAGGATAGGAAGTTGGGAACAGGAGACAAAGGGGCGCAGTAACAGCAAAGGCAGAGAGCTACGAAGCCACAAGGAAGAGTCAGAGATTTGTAGAATTGTAAGGTCAGGACAACTGCTAAGCTAGATAATTTTATCTTCTATGTGACTTTAAGGAATTTGCTCTTTCTTGGTAAACTGTAGAAACCTTTTAAAGGGTTTTAAGAAAGAGAGTCACATGGTCTCACTTGGCTTTTAAATACACAGTCACATCGGTGGAACTTGGAGACTGAATTAGAGGAAGTGAGATTAGAGTGGGAGAGACAGTTAGGTGGCTACTTCCAAGTTTAGATGAAAGGTGATACTCCAGCAATCAAAGGGAAAGGAGAGATGAGAGTAAGGTGGAAGTAGCAAGGATGCGGCCTAAGTTTACTCATTGGTTCTGGGAGATGGGGGTGAGGCATATGGGGGAGTGGGGCTAGGGTTGGGGGTGAAGGGGGATGGGGGTATAAAACAAAGGGAGGAGTAAGAAAGAAAGCCTGTCTCTTTTCTGCTTGAGTGAAGGGGCAGGTGGTGGTGTATTCTTCAGATACTAGGAAACAGAAGAGAATCAATTTACAGACTTGGAAGAGTTTGCTTTGGGGCTTAGTGTGATGTGGTCTGGCTCTGTGGATCTATAGGTAGCATTTACCAGCATGAGAGGCGGGCCATTAGCCTCAGAGCAGTGGTAAGCTCCTTTACAACGTGTTTGTAGGTGGAAAAAAGTGTGGACATCACTAGGTTATTAGGGCAGCTTAGGGGGAGTGTGTGCGCACACCTCCCAGAACCTCTAAGCCAGAAATGGGTTTATCATCTGAAGCAGAAATTTCTTTCTTTCACAGTTAATATGCTTGAACCAATAAAACAAACAAAAAGCTAATTTAATTCAAGAAAGAGGAATGATATAAGATGACTGAAGGTGCTTCTAGCCAGACAATTCCATATAGAAGGGTTTGTCTTAGCTGAGACATCTGATTGGTCCTCTATTAAGAATTTTGAAATTTCTGGACAGCAGCTGTCTAGGTCCTGATGGTCTTGGTTCTCTCCTTTATCCCCTGTTAAGATTTCAAACTGAAGCATTAGGACTTTATTTTTTGAGCTTCTGACTTTGACTATGAGTGAGACGTGTTATGTATCTGTACCACTTCCAACAAGGAATGCAACCACTAAATGGTACAGCCTAGTATTTTACTATTACGTATATTTTAATAATACATAATTTCCATGACTTGCCTTCAAAAGAATCAGTTTCTTCTGTACCTGCAGCTCTATGACCCTTGATCAATGCTCTATTGTGGTTCTAATCTAGCACTGTTAATAATATTCCGTCATGTTACTGTCTACTGGGTTGTGTCTCTAAGCACAGTTTGTCTTATTCATCCCTGCATCCAGCAGCAAGCATAGTTAATATTCAGTTAATTTTTAACTGAATGAATAATCACTTAGAAAATACCATCTGATTGACTCATTAAGTGTCAAAGCATTTTGTTTTGTAACTCTGAGCTGTGTACACTCTTTGGGAAATGCTGTAGTTTATATCTAGATGCCTCTTGAAGCCTCTTGCACTCATAGATGAGGCTCTAGGAGATGACTGGACCACACACCAGTTTACAGCTATAGGATTTTGGAGGGAAAGCCTGGCCTGAGGAGGTGGGTCATAACCTGGAAAGGTATGGCTGCTTCTCTCCTCCCTGGATTTCTTTCTCTTTCTTCTTCCCAGTACCATTCATCAGCTCTTTCTCCATTGTCATTAACTTTTGCCTTGGAGCCAGCCAGCCATGGACTGAAAACTCTACCAACTGAGAGACAAATAAATATTTTTTTGCATGCGGTTGAAGGTGCTGAGTCTTGTGCTTTAGGGACATGGCAGTAATTGAGGCAGGAAGGGGCTCATTGTATTATCCCTGTTAATCCAGAAGGAACAAGAGCTAAAAAGGCTGTGTGGCTTGAGTGAGGTTCTAGGTTCTTGAGTCCTGCTGTGAGAAGCAGGACTGGAACCTGGGTCTTTTCAGACAGTGCCTTCTCCTTTTGCTCCTTTCTCTGTGCATTGTGGAGCCTCCACAAGACAGGCATCTCCAAGGGGAGGAGACTGAAAGCACCGAGCCCTTCTGAGAGCTGTGGAGTAAATGAGATTTTGTCCCTGAACATGGAAGCTGGGAATAGAGGTGAAAAACTCCATCCACTGCCAATTTTGTCTAGAGTAGCCTTGAAAGCTAACATTTTATAAAGACACCGCTGAGCTCAGATTTCCACAGAGGGCAGGTCAGCAGTAATCCTGGCATTATGTGCTCTCAGGCCTGTGACCACAACATAAATGCCAGGGAAAGAAATCTTACAGTGTGCTTGCACACTGCCTTTGAAAATGCAGGTGTGATTTTAGAGCTTGGGATACAAGGAGTCCAAGTTACAAGGGCAGATGTTAAATATTCATCTTCAGAAAGGATCATTGGGGGTTATGATAGTATTGACAACACTCCATTTTATTTCCTTGCTTTACAAAAAGGCCTTGATATCTGTAAACCATTCCACGTTTTAAAAATTCCATGTTAAAAGGAAATATGTGTTACCTGTAGTGGCAAAATTTAGTAAGCTTTGTACAATGAACAAGTTCTTAGAAAAGTAAGTGCTGTGACAGTTAAATGGGGGCAGTATCCTCTATCATTTTGGGGACCTTTGCTCTTTCCCATAGGCTCTGAGTGGTGGAGCATAAAGGTGGGATTTAAGAAAAGAAAGAAGAAAAGAACAATGTGGAGTAAGATTTCTGGTATCTGTGAAGTACCTAGGTGTTTAGCTTGTAGGTCCCGCCCCCAGTATTGCCTGCTCCATCTGTTGAGAGCTTCTGAGGATCAACCCCTTTGGGCTCTTGGGCTGCTTTCTGCTGCATCCTGCAGTGGGGATGAAAGAGAGCAGGGAGTCAACACTGATGCTGTCTTTTCTTACTGCATCCAGGAACTGGCACTTGCTGTGTGGCTTGCTGGCATTGTCACATACATGGCAGTGTCTGATGGGGCTCTGTGATTTCTCTCTGGGTATGTACAACTATTATAAAACTCTTGCTTTCAGTTGTTTCTAAGCTACATCTCCAAGAGCAGATACTATCTTTCAATGGTCCCTGAGAGAGGAACAGGTATGTACTTAGAGTCTCATTAAGCAAAGGCCCAATGGTGTGGCAACCTTTCCCATACCCACCACCCCTTCTTCACCATTCTCATGGCTCTCTGAGAACAGACTTCTGCTCTGTTCCTTCCATGGATTTGCTTTCATCACTGATCAACAAGAAACAACAATGAAACCTGGGCATGTGGCCAAATAACCTCTCCACATATCTTTCCATCTGGTTCCATTCTATGAGGATAGAACAGAAAATTCTTTAAGGCAGGTGCTGGACTTATCTATAATTTATATTAGAATCCAGTTATCATTAGGATGTTTATTACTTTTTATATCCAAAGCCTACAAAACTTTGATGGGATGACTCCAGGAATACTTTCTTCTCTCTTTCTATTTTATTATTATTTTTCTCTTTTTAGTGACTGGTGAAAATAGGAAAAGGGAGGGCAGTCATTTAGATGGGGAAAGACATTTCTCTAAATGTCAATACTTATGAAATGCCATTTTAAACCTTTATAAATGATTATCTTCCTAGTACTGATGAGGCAGTTTCACATTGCTGCTCAATTTATTTACTCGGGAGACCAATTTATTTCACTACCTCTGTGCTAACTGTTTGCATTGACATCTAGGTCTGCCTTGAGCAAGCAACTGTGACAAGTTGTTTATTGAACTGTAAACAGGTATTGTCTGAATCTAAACAATGGCTTTATCTAATTAGGAGACCCTGGGTATCGTCTTAGCCCCATGTGGCTATTCTAACCCAGTGTAGCAGCCCTGCAGATTTCCCATGCCTTTTAAAATCTTTGCTCGCAGGGAAGCCCTTCACCACAAAGTGAAGAATGATCTTTGTATTGTCCTCTAACTGGACATGTGAATGCGTTCTGGAAAGAAAGGGCTGACTGCAATAAACTGAGCAAGGGTGGCCCAATTTAGAATGGTTGAGTAATCAAAGGAAAACCTGAATGAGACATAAAGAGAAAGGGAGGATGAATAAAGATGAGCCACCCCTGTTGTCATGGCTATGAAGACTCCTATACATTAGGAAACCTTTTCCCACTCAGAGGAGCTCAGTGCCAAGGGCACTGTGAGTCTTCAGACAGAGACCCAGGGATGGTTCTGGAGATGTGCACAAGAGCGGCTGGAGAGGGCATTTTCCGAGCTCAGATTGAAGTAGAACAAGCAGCAGAGCTTTGGGAACCCCCAGCGCCCGGCCAAGCTCTGTGTCTGCAGATGCTAATTGAGCCGGGCAATCACTGTCGTTTGTTTTCAGCTGTCAGCACTTTCTGAAAGCCTTTGCCCAGTCCTGGAGGGAGGAACTTTTAACTAAGGTTGGCTTTTCAGTAGCTATTATTGTTACACTTTCTTCTAGGAAGGAAAAAAAAATTAATTGCAATTTTGAAAAAATAAATGTCACCACAGTGAAGTTTTCCAACATGAGGCCAAGCATAGATCTCTTAAAAAATTAAAAAAAGATGAATAAAATAAAAAAAGGCCCAGAGATGCTCCACTGTCATACGCTGAAGAGAAGGAAACTGCAGAGAAGCAAGCAGGATGCTGGATTTTTTTTTTTTTTTCAGCCACTCCTTAAACACTGTTTATTTTATCACAAAGCCACATTTTCACATTCTTTTTGTGTCTCCTCAGGCGTTTGGAGTTACTTTCTTGGTTGCCTCCTTAATGATTTGTGTAATTGGTTGCGCTCACTGAGGCCCAATTGGCGGGTTCATTGTGAGGACCTCATGAAATATGAATCTATTAAAAAATTAATATTAAATCAATATTAATTCAATAAAATATTTTAATCTGAGGTATGAATATTTTATACCTTCACACAGACATGCAGATTTCAAAGCCGTTTTCATGTTTCTGACAGGCTGTCCGGCTTTGCCACGACGACATGGAAATTATTCCTCCCTGCACCACGTGGCTGTGGGCCCTCTCAGCTCAAGCTGCCAGGTCAATGGTTATGTTTATTCAGACTGCTGAAGGAATGCAAATGAGATGCATGCTGCAGAAGAACACAGGGAAGTTTACCTTGTTTAATGGAGTTTAGAGTTCCTCTGTCTCTGCTTGGAATACACTTAGAGAGAGTCACACACAATCTTACAGGTTAATCCTCATGCACACTAGGCTTGATTCATATCCAACCTGGCGTGCAGAGGCACCTGAGACCTCCCTGACAAGAGGCTCCAAAGAGACGGACTGCCACCGATTGCCGATTGCCTCGAAATGAGCCAGTTGCAGCCGCCTGATAAAACCCGAGATTTACTGGAGCAGACAGGCCTCCGTTGAAACAGGCTTCTCTCTCTATTGAAACCCCTTCTGTCACTTGAATCAGTCATTGGCCTGTCAGGCGTCATCAGCTAAAACAATGGAGTGCTGTCTGAGTTTAGCTGAAAGGGGCCTCGTGTCAGATAAGGGATAACGGTAGAAGGTGTTATCCTGATCAGCAGAGCCAGGGCCACCTGTGTGGTTCTCTACCTGAATTGCTACAGGGTAGTGTGGCTGGCTCAGATGCAGCAGAGCTATGAAAACTTTAGAGTCAGGGTAATGATAGCAAATTAGAAGGGTAAAAGGATTTCAGTACTGATTCAATATAAGAAGTGCTAGGTAATGGCTAAAACAATAATTTTTCTTCTTCTGGGATCGCCTCATTCATTTTTCTTCAATATGCCTGTCCTACCCAGTGCCTGAGCTCCACTGGTAGGCAGAAATATCTTCCCAAAGAAGAGAATGTAAGCTGGATGCATTAAACATTTATTGTTTATTGCTTCTTCTTAAGGGGGCAATGGTAAATGGGGCGATTGAATCACTGAGTGCTTTGTGCATGGCCCACATCCTGGAGAGCAAGTCTATATAGGCTGTAACAGCCCCAAATCAGGAAGCAGATATTACGAGTTCAGTAGGGGATTTAAATAAGATGCCTAACAGATAAGAACCAAGTCCTTCACACCTCTGGGCATTCCTGGAGCCCTGCATTCAGTCTGGTATGTAGTGGGCCCTCAGTAGATGTGTATATATTAAGGAATGTATATATATATATATATATATATATATATATATATATATATATATATATTCCTCTTTGGCCTTAATTTAATTTGCCTTTGTAGTGCTCTCTGGACAGAAAGTAGGTGTATTTAAAACCTGCCTTAGAATGATATATATACTTAACTGTTTAGTAATGTCTTACTGTATTTTCCTTTGAGGAACGAAGTCTGCGACTTTATAAAAATGGAATGCAGTTGTGTACTGAAGCTAAGGGAGTGTCATGCTATCAGTTGGTTTCTCTGGTAAGGCCCACTCCCGCGTATGTGGGAGTTAATCTGGTAATAAACATTTCTTCTGAGGTATCCCCTGGTATCTGTATTATGTTCTCTTCCATTTCCCATCTTTCATAAGATGGTTTATTTCTGAGCGTACCTGAGTGGGTTCTGAGTTTTTTTCACATAAACATTGAGTGGGAGATGTGGACCAGTACAGAGAAGAGGCCCCAGACTGCTCTGAAATCAAGATGCATCCATGATGGGTCAATTGACTGCTCCGCTTTGTACTAAAGTTGCCCTGATTTTAGTACCAAGAAACCCCTTGTTCTGAGGCAGAGAGACAGCAGCTCAATCATCTTAGCCTTAGAACTTGAGAATTCAGATGTGTGACTCTTATGCTGTGGGCTGCAGGTGAATGCTGAATTTCTACAAGTTATATGAGTTGGAAGATTCAGGATAATTCATGGCTTTTATAACTTTGTAAGTAACATTTAAAATAATACAATCTACTTAAAAGACATGGTATGATATTTTCTAGTACTAGAAACTTTAAAAAGTGTATTTCCATTTTCCATTGACTTTATATTACTTTTTGTCTTTTACATACACGCACACACACACATATGAAAAAAATATGTGTATAACCCAACATAACATTAATATGGTTTCATAGAAATCTTTAATGACCCTTTTTTTTGGAGGGGCAGAACTAGGGATTGAACTCAGGTCCTTGAGCTTGCCAGGGAAACACTTATTCTACTGAGCCATCTCTCTGATTCCTGTCATTACCTTTTAAATGGGTTCCTCTAATATATTTGATATAGTCCTGAATAATTATCATTTTGAGAACTCCTTATTCTTTATCCAGGACCATATAGCAACTTCTCTTGCCTTCTGAATTATGCTCTTTGCTACATCTGGAGGTATTAGAATATTTCCACTTTGTATAACTGGAAAATATTTTACTTTTAGTTTTCAAAGGTATGTTTGCTAAGTATAAAATTCAAAGAGGACAGATTTTTTTTTCTTTTAGTCATTTAATTAGTCTAGTTTCTTACACACTTGGTCTTTTTTTGCTTTCTAATGTAGAGAAAGATGCTATTTAATTTTTTCCTTCCATAGCTAATACTTTTTATGTATATGCTTTAATGATTTTTTTTTTCTTTACAATAAGCTTTGGAAAATTTCATTTTTGTGTATCTTGGTATGATTTTATTCAAATTTCTTGTGCAAAAGATTCATTTTTCTTGGAAATGTGATGTTATAAGTTGAACTAAATTCAGAAATTTTAAATCTTTAAGTATACATTGCCTACCCCTTTCTACTTTGAGAATTCTGATTATATGAATATAAGTTTCTTGATTTTGACACAGAGTGAACTATTATATGACTGATCTGTAAATTCTTCATTTTTAATTTGGACAATTTTTATTGTTATATTCATTTAAGTTTGTAAATAATTTATTTACAATGAGCAATCTATTATTAACCTCATGCTACATATTCATTTCAGAAATTTTCTCTAAAATTCACTCTGACTACATCTTATATCTTTCACATTTCAATATTTGTCTACAATTTTTAACATGATATATAATTTTTGATTTTCAATACAGTTAATGAAAAAAAAAGCAATAGTAAAAATCACTCATCCAAAGCAATTTATCTCTCAGTGTGCCTATATCTGTTTACTACACATTTATGGTATATAAATTAGTGGTACTCTGTGTCACATTTCTTTTTTTTTTTTTTTTTTGTCTTTTTGAGACAGGGTCTCACTATGCAGTTCAGGTTGGCTGTAAGCTCAGTTTGTAGCTCAGGCTGGTCTCTAACTCACAACAATCCTCCTGTCTCAGCCTCCCTAGTGTTGGGATTATAGGCATGCGCCACCATACCCAGCTTGGGTTACATTTCTATACATGCACACAGGGGGCATTGATCATGTCCAACTACCCTTCTCCCATTCTTGCTTTGCTACACCAACCCAACCCCCTTTCCAGTCCCTAATTATCACTATTCTACTTTCAATTTGACTTTTTGTTTGTTTAAGAGTCTGCATATGATAATTACCTTTGTGCTCCTGGCTTATTTTGCTTGACATGATATCCTCCAGTCCTGTCCATTTCAGTACAAAGAATAGTATTTCGTTTCCTTACAGGTGAATCATTCATCACTGCACATATATACTGCATGTTTTTATCCATTCATCTGTTAGTGGGGGTCTACATGATTCCATATCTTAGCTGTTGCAGTAACCCAATAAACACAGGCATGTGTATGCTGATTTCATTTCCTTTAGATATATAACCAGGAGTGGGATATCTGGATCACATCTTCGATCTTGTTTTCTATAGTGACTGCTAAGGTTCACAAACCACATGTAGATTGAGTTTGTGAGGAGGGCCTGATAGCTTGACTAGCAGAATGGGGCTAGTAGTTCTCTTTTGTGAGAAGAGGGGCAGTTCTGTGGTAGAGCCAGGCTTCAACCCCAAAGTCCTTGCTTCTAACCCCTCAGCTGTGGGCCACTGTGCGGTTACCAGTGGTGAATGGGATCGAACGCAGTGTGCTCAGTTTTAGTGGACTTCTTCATTAGTGTTTTCCTACAAGATTAAGACTCTGGTAAGGGTCAGAACCAGGCCTTTGTCTTAGCCTTAAATTTCCCTTTATCTCTTATGGTTGTTATGAACTGAGGCAATCATTTGACTTCTAAAGAGAATCCCTAGCCCAATGTCAGTGATGTTGATGCAGAAGAGCCTCACAACTGTGATGCTTTCCTTTTCACCTTTCTCCTCTGTCCACTGTCTTCTACTTGCTACCACTTTTGGCATTCCTTTCTGGTTACCTCTTATGGCAGGTGGTTAGAGGAGATCTCAGTCATTTACCTGGATATGGGACAATCAAGTCTTGCTGATTCTTGTGAGTGTATGCGTCTTTGTACGCAGACGAGAAGAAGGCCACGCATGGCCCTATTGACATTCATATGCTGTATTATTCAGGATATCCTTTGCTTGGGCACAGTACTTTACATCCATACCTGAAAGGGCAAAAGGTTTAATTTGATTTGGAATTTTAGAGGTTTCAGCTGTGGTTGACTGGTTACAAGACAGAGACATCAGGACAGAAGGATGTGGTAGGAGAAAGCCGCTAGCTTCATAGCAGCCAGGAAGTAGAGAACAGGAAGACAGGAAGATGGGAAGGAAAGGTTCAGTCAGATCTAATCCCCCAGGCACCCCACAGAGACCTACCCAGATACAAAGTTTGCTTTATAATGTCCTAAGCATTTCTAAAGCCATTGAAGTTGGCAATCAAGATTTACCTCACATATATTTTTCATATAGATTTTAACATCCAAACATAGATTTCCCCTAAGCCACCCCCATTTACTTACAGAAAATGAGAATCAATTGTTCTGTTGCTGATAAGCAGCCCTTCAAGATATTTGAAGAAAGGACATGTGTAAATATCAAAGTCATGATACCTTAAAGGATGACACTTTATTTGGTAGTAAATAGATTGCCAAGAATATAATTTTCTTGGAAGTTGAAAGCAATACCACATACTAGGAAAAGCCAGATTGGTATAAATGTTATCACTGCTATGATGTCAAGCAAGAAAATTTAACTTCATGAGCTAATTTTTCTCAACTAGGAAGTGCAATACCATCTATCTTGATAAGACTTTGTGAGATTTGGCTAGAAATGTTATATAAAGTGACATCATGATGCTTCTTTATGTGATAACTTGAAAGTAGGACAGGGCCTACCAGATAGCTCAGCAGACTCAAGTGCCTGCTTAGGCAAGTGCGGGGACCAGGGTTCAATCTCTGGCACCACATGTGTGCTGGCCCCACCTCTGCAGCACGCTGAGAGGGTGACTGAGATGGGGCGTGGTGGTGTGCCTGCAATCCCAGTGCTTGGGAGGCTGAACACAGGAAGATCACTGCAAGCCAGATTTGTGTAGTGAGACCCTATAGATCCTGTACTATATACATTAAAAAATAGTAGTAGAAAATTTAGTTCAGCCTACAAAAGTGCTTTTAAATCCTAGGAATAAAGTAGACCTTGGGACTAGGTGGGCTCCACTAAGCACTGAGAACGAACCAGGCTGGGTCACTGTGTCAGTGGCCCAGTAGAGGAAATTTCTTTGTATTATGGAGATTGTCTACATTTAGTAGCTATATTAGTAGTTAGGAAATTATTGTGTACACTTATTTTAATAAAAATACTGAATGAAAAGAAATACTTCCCAATAATTTTCATGAGAGATGTATGAAATTGGTGGACTGAGTAGATAAGCACGAGAAAACTCTGGATCAGAGGGTGGAAAAGCCAGGCTAGTGGAGCTCTTTTTCAAATAAAACTATTCCATTTGCCCAGGTTATAGTAGAAGAAACTGCATACAACACAGTAAGAGGCCGCAGCATCTTCCTTGCACTTTGCCTTTGCGTGTTCTTCGGTCCAGCCCTAGGATTCCTGCTGTCGTCAGAGTGCTGAAAAAGGGTTTTCAGAGCATGTAATTGTTCAGTTAACAGCTAGGAAGACCTTGTGAGAAGAGCGGTAATTCTGGGAAAGATAATGAAGAAGAGCCTTGAGAATGGATAACAACCAGCCTTAAAGGATCGTGTGCTGTGTGGAGCTTTTGCCTTTCCTTTATTATGAAAGTATTTTAAGGATTTCCATTAATTTTACCTTTGTTCAGGAAGTTATCAGAATCCAGAAGTGTTGCTTCATAAGAGATGGGCCCAGAGCAGGGAATGTCTAGAAGGATCCAGCTTCTCTGGATCTACAGGGAAGAAGACAGTTCCTGACAGAGACTTACTACAAAGGAGTCTAGGAAATGTGTTTCACTGTGATTCAGGAAGAGGAGGAGCAATGAAGGAGTGTATCTAAAAATACACAGGCAAGTGACTAGGGCAAAGTGAGTCAGCACACACATATGGTGCACTGTTAATGACTTTTTAGATACTAGAGATGGGACATCTGGCCTGTTGTCACTGTGCTCCTTGGGTAGCACCTCACAATGCTGGCTGATTGCACTGATTACTCCTTCTCACTCTGTATTTTGTAAAGGTGCCATGTGGCCTATGCAAAATTGGGTATGACACCATCAAATAGTTTAAGCCCAGGTGTCTGTAGCTGTGACATGATGTTTGAAAGAATGAGAGGCCAAGTGATATACTCAAGCTGAGTAATTTTCTCTTCATCTCAACAATACGGGATCTAAACCTTCCACTGACTGGTGAGTGTATTCATTCCTGAATAAGGCAGATAAATTTACCAGGGAGGAATGACATGGTAAAAATGAACAAATTCCTTTTGTAAGTAAAAAAGCAACAGGCATCTTGAAGAGAGACAGAAGGAGGGTCCATCTTGTGTACTAGCTACCAATAGTAGCTTTCAGGAGAGGATGAGTCCGAGCTCTTGAGATGCTTTCAAGTCTTTGAAATCTTGAAACTTCAAGTGCTGACTTTTTGCAGTTGCTGCAGAGGACTGAGAAGTGTCTCTATCATCAGAATGACAACCCTCAGGAAAGAAAACATCTTTCTCAATTTTTGATGTTTTACAATGCAAAGGATAATCTGTAGACTATATAGAGAACAATAGGAGAGAAAGAGGACCAGTGTTCAGAATCAGAATGCTGATATGTCCTGAAAGGTTCCTTGGTTCCCAAGCAGAGACAGGAAGGCAATGCCAAAACAATACTGCCTATTTTATTGTTTAGACTTTTAAAGAAAATTGATCAATTAAATTAATTCGTACTTAGCAAATATGTATTAAAAATTCACTCTGTGTTAGGGTAGACATAGGTTTTTAAATTTTATTTTTGACACAACATCTAGCTACAAGTTCAGACACATAGTAATCCTCCTGTTTCAGCTTCCTCAGCATTGGGATTACAGGTGTGTGCCACATCTGGTCCTGGAGCTAGCATAGCATGCCTGGGGTTCTGGGCTGGCACTGCATACAGCACGAGGTCTCAAACTCAGTACTTGGTGCTTGCCAGATACACACTTATGCCACTGACCTATCTGCCCAGTGCTGGATAGACATAGTTTATTGGATGCTAATTATTTAGTGGGAGATAATAAGTATTGATCAGAACTCCAGAAATAAAAAAGACTCATTTACATAGAAAAGAGGATGTGAAAGTTCCTGGAGGAGTAATGTGAAGAAGCCCCTAAAAGGGTGGAAGAATGAAGAAACCAAAACAATCAACTAAAGTGAACAAGGAAATATGAGATATTTTTGGGGAAGGGTAATTAGAGAGACTATTCCAGGCAAGAGAGCAATTGCTTATGCCATTTAGACTTAACTCATTCATCCACCATCTCCATCCATCCATCCATCCATCCATCCATCCATCCATCCATCCATCCATCCATCCATCCATCTATCCTTCATTCTTCATTCATTTTATCTATTCATCAATGAGACTTCAGGTACTTTTATATGATGCAATGCTAATGTAAAATATTGAATGAGATAGACAGAATTTCCCTTGAAGAATTTTCTAATTTATCCTGGGAGATAATGAAAACAGCAATTTCAGAAAACTGTGCCAAGAACTATGCTGACAAGTAGTTGCTAGGCAGATGTGTAGCCAAGCCCCTCAGTCCAAAATGGTCTGTGCGGATGTCAGGAGGGCACAGAGAGAAGTAAGGCAGACATTGCAGTACGAACAATCAGGAGCCAGGGAGAGAAGATGGAAATAGTGATGCCTTAGGGTCATACTAGATAATTCCTCAACTGAAGCTATAGGAGAATTTCCTCATGCTGGAAAATCAGGTGTTTGAAACCTTTTAAGGATTTTAGGAATATCTTAAGGTGCCATATTTGGAGCAGTCAGTAAGACTATGAACTGTAAATGTGAAGAAATCGATAGATTGCATATACACAAATGCATATATTGATAACAGTCATTTACATGTCACCAAGAACAGCATTAACAATAACAATGAGAGCAACAGCACCTTTGAGGTGAACAGAACCTGTACTGAGTCATTCTGCTGAACCTGTCTCCTGGTTCAGTGTTCTTTCTGCTGCACTATTTCTAGAAACCTCAATTACTGTGCAATTTATAAATCATTGAAATGTTTTCTCTCCCTCGGGCTTCCCAGTCCATTTTCTTTCCACTTGCAAAAGGGGGACAGGCATGAGCTCAGCTCCTGCCAGAAGACCGCCTGCTGGCCTGAGCACGGGAAGACGTCTTGGAGCAGGCAGCCAGAGCCGGGGATCCTCACCGCAGCTCCCGGGCAATGGCAGGGGTACTTGCGTGTGGGCCCTTTTCTCTGATGCACTTGTCTTTCATCTGGCTGAACTGATTTCCAGGACATCCTTGTTCTCCTGCATTCTCTTTCTCTACACAATTCTTCACTCTCAGGAGCTTAGCTATGCAG
Organism: Ctenomys sociabilis; assembly: GCA_004027165.1. Taxonomy (NCBI): domain Eukaryota; kingdom Metazoa; phylum Chordata; class Mammalia; order Rodentia; family Ctenomyidae; genus Ctenomys; species Ctenomys sociabilis. The sequence continues at coordinate 38,340 of PVKA01004020.1, read as the reverse complement.
TGGTATGCAGCCAGAATCCCTGCACTCTGGGAGGCTGAGGTAGGAGGACTGACACTTTGAGCTTGAGCCTTGTCCAGAGGGCAACTTAGCAAGACCCTGCCTGGAAATAAAATATAAAGTAGGGCTGGGAATGTAGCCTGGTGGGAAGGCCCTAGGTTCAATCCCTAAAACTGAAAAAAAGAAAAAAAACCTCATTTGCTTTCCAGTTCTGGATCATTTCCATTGTGCACATCATGTACTGGGTAAAATATTGATATTTTAAAATGCAATCTTATGATTCCGTGGACACATACACAGGTTTGCCTGCATGCCTACCCCAGTGAATACATTTCCATCAGCAGAGGAAGGGTGTGTGACCATCTCAGACATTGGCTAACGGGAGAGATCTTCTAATCTGTAGCTAAACAACCTAACCATACTGCTTTGGAATTATCATACATCTTTGGGAAAGACATTTATCTGGCTATGCTTAATTTTCTAGGGCTACAGCTCCAAAAAAAAAAAAAAAAAAAAAAGAAAGGACCTGAAGAGGATTTATTTGCTCAATACTTTCTTTGGTGATATTTTTATTTTGTATTAAACACACATACTATATAAATTCAGTGCTTCTACATTTTATCATAGTTTAGGAATATTTAAAATATCACATACTATCAGCATAAGCGTGAAACTTGTTTACTGAATTTCTTCCTGAGCTGACTCCAGACACTTTCTAACTTAGAACAAATTGCACCCACAAAATGAAGATAAAGTGCCAACGTCCAGAGCAAGGCAAATGCGTGTTGTTGTGAGAGCTGCTAGAAACGAAGGGAGAGCGCTGGGCTTACAGTAAGAAAAACTGGGTTTGCAACCCAACTTTTCTAATTAGTAGCAGTGGGACTGTAGATGCACCTAAGGCTTGCTTTTCTCATACCTCTGGGACAATGGATTCATGCTTTATTTCTTTTTATATCCTTCCGCTTATGAATTCATTCACTTATTAAACAAGCATTTACTGAAGGCCTGCTAGGGGGAGGCATTTTGTGCACAGCCCTAACAAAGCTGCGCGCAAGCCAAGCGAGATGAGCACGTTGCGCCACCGCTGAGCGGGAGCCCACGGCGTGCTGTGGCTTTTGTTTCCCTCGGGATCCTTGCGTCTCCGCTGCACATACAGTGTGAGCATCAGCGGATTTAAGTGCGTTCTCGGGCAGTCCTCTCAAAGCTTATTTTGGGAAATTCTGACTCTCTGTGTACACAAGAGGTAAGCGAGGCACAATGAAGAAACTCATTCAAAATTAGAGAACGTGTAAGGAGCTGACTAGAATTTGGACCAAGGTCGGTGTTATTTAGAAGACCCCAGCTTCCTCAACAGACCTGTCACTGTGAAAGTTCGCTAGAAACAGGAGGTTCGAAATGATGAGAACTATACTATTTTTGTTATCCGTACTCATTTGTGATACTATAAAAATAGCCCCAAAACCAAAACCAACACAGGAAACAGGGCCTTGCTTATGTTACCGTGGGAATTCTCATCACAGCGCGCACAGTTCCTGCTTCTGCAGTTTGAGAATCCCATTCTTTTTCCCCAGTGGGCATGTTGTGCTGCTGTTCTTTTTCTGTCTGTAGATAATGCCCGGGCTGTTGGTAAGCACATTATTTAAAAAACAAAAACAAATAATAATTTTTTTTTAAAAAAAGAACAAAAATCCAGAAATGACCTCAGGGCAGAATCGCTGTGTCAAGGAGGTTGTGTATCTCTTTGATGATGAAAATGCCAATTTCTTATAAAAAGGCAAAATTCTCCATTTTAAAAGGTTGACTGCAGTGCTATGTGACTAATTTCATGTGACTACCGGGAGGTCACTGAAAAAAGTCCAAGTGAAGAATGGTCTCTAGGGTCTGTAGCATTTTCATGTGATTCAAGAATAGCTACATTTTAATTCATTTTAACCTCTCACCTTGTGGTATTTGGCTCTTCTGACAGAAAGTGTGTGTCCGTGAGATTTGTTAGGAAGGAAATTGTCACTTTAATCAGGAATCTGTTGTTATCATGTTGCCGTAGCTAAAGATGATTCCCAAGGCCTTGACACAAAGAACGTGCATTGTTTGAATAGATTTATTGGAAATTTTGTTGAAATATTAAAAATATTTTAAAAATCACAGGTGTATTTTTATAAAACAGAATATTACCATACCCCAAAAACTTCACTCATGCCTCTTTTGAGTATGCTATCTCCAGAAGTAACTGCTATTCCGATCTCTATTATAATAGATCATGTCCAGAAGTTGGACATTTTATAAATGACAATAAACATCTACAGTATGTTCCTTTTTTGTGTCTCGCTTCCTTCATTCAATGCTATGTATATGGCATTCGTCTTTGCTGTTCTGTGTAGCAGAAGTTTGTTCCTCTTTACAGCTGTAGAATGTCTCATAAGGAATGATTTATTTACCACAATTTATTTCACGTCCATTCCTTTCATAAGAACTTAGGTTATTTCCAATTTGTGGCTGTTAAAATTATTGATGCCTTAAAATACCCATGTATAAGCTTTTCTCTTGGGTGTATAACCAAGGGTGTATGCTGCTTATAAAGGTATTAATATCTTAGGTGTTAATAGATACTGCTACTTTTTCAAATGGTTGTACAATTCTATAAAATTTATCCACAATATAAAAGAGTTTCTGTTGTTCCGTATACTCGGTAGACTTTTTAATGTTGGCCATTCTAATGTATAATGGTATGTCATTATCATTTAAGTTTCTATTTTCCTAATGACTAATGAGGTTGAACTTGTCCTTATATTTTTATTAGCTATTTGTATATGATTTTTGTGATATATTTTGTGATACTTGAAAAAATGTGCTCCCAAATACATATATGTGTCCTAATCCCAGACCTGTGACTATGGCAGGATTCATGGCAATGGGAAAATAAGATTGCATATGAAATTCAGGTTCTTGATCAACAGAATGTAGCACAGATTGTCCTGCCTAATGTAGGTGAGCCTGGAGTTCTCAAGAAGGCTCTAAGAGTGACAGAGGAAATTAGAAGGAAGGACCCGAGGTGGTGGTGTAAAAAGGACCCAGCCCAATGTTTCTAGGTTTGAAGACATAGCACTAGCCCATGAGCCAAGGCAGCCAAACTGCCCTCTAAGGCTGGGAAAGACAAAGAAATGGATTGCACACAAAACTCTGCAAGGACTCCAGCCTTGTCATCAGTGAAGTATTGCTAACATTTAGGCCACAGACTTATAAAAGAATAAATTTCTGTTATTTTTGCAAAAGGAACCTGAAACATGTCTTTGAGTCTTTTTGCTCATACTTTTCTTGGTCCAGTCTTTTCTATATATTTGGTTCCAGATCACACTACATGGATGTGGACCTTTTGCTTTGCAGATTCTTGATATACTGGGAATGTGAAGGCTTTCTTGGGCTTGTTTGGTATTTTGTATCCATGTTGTTTTTTGATCCCAGCAAAACTAAAGGATAATTGGCAAAATTTTCTATGTTTCAAGTATAAAAATATTAAGTATTGTGAAATGATTATCACAATTGAGATAGTTAAATTTCTTTTCTTTTCTTTTTTTAAATGTATTTGGTTGTTATAGGGTCTCAACATGCAGCTCAGACTCGTGCTGATTCTCCTGTTTTCAGTCTCCCCAGTGCTGGGATTACAGGTGTCCACCACTACACCTGAACTCTGACTGGCTCAGCCCAGCCTGGGGATGGGGCTGGCTTGGCCTGGGGTGCTGGGGCTTGAACCTCAGGCCTTGCACTTGCCTAAGCTTGTCTAAGCAGGCACTTTAGTCTGCTGAGCTATGTCACTGGCCCTAGATAGTTAAATTTCTATGACCATTTTGTGTGTTCATGGTGAGAATATTTAAGATACACTGTCAAAAAGTTTCAAGTATATAATACAGTGTTGTTACCTGCAGTCATTGTGCAGGGGATTAGATTTTCAGAACTCATTTACCTTGTTCTAAAATTTTGTAACATCTTCCCATTGTTGCTCTCCCATATGCCTGGAAAACACTATTCTACTGATTCTATGAACCTGATTTTTTAGATTATATGGGTATTTGTAAGGTTGTAGACTATTTGTTTTTGTCTGAGTCATTTCACGTAGAAAATTCCTTCAGATTTTATCTATATTTTTTTTGTACCTGACAAGATTTTTTCCTCTCTATTTTTTGTCAGTGTGCACTTAGGTTCTTTCCATGTCTTTGCTATACCTCTTCAATTAACTGATATTGTTTCACTGTGGCTCTATTTTTAAATTTCTGACGACCTTTCACACTATTTTCTATAATGGTCACAATGGTTTACATTCCCAAAAGCAGTACACAAGAGTTCTACATCCTTACTAGCACTTGTTACTAATAGAGAGATATAGATATAGAGATTGAAATACAGATATACTTAGAGATAGGGATAGGGATAAAGATAGAGACAGAGACAGAGAGATAGGAATAGGGATAGAGATAAAGACAGAAATAGAGAGATCTAGATCTAGATCTATTTTTTTCCCTAGTGCTGGAGATTGAACTCAGGGCCTCACACATACTCATCAAGTGCTCTCCTACTGAGCTGTATCCCTAGCCCTAGTCTTTTTCTTTTTTACTAGTCTTCCTAATAATTGTGAGACAGTATCTTAATGTGCTTTTCTTTTGCATTTTCTTGATCCATGATGTTGTGCATCTTTTCATGTCTCTGCTGTTTGCCTATATATCTTTTTCGGAAATATGTTTATTCAGGACCCGTAATCACTTTTTGATCAGATTATTTGTTTTCTATGTTTGAGTTACATGAGCTGTTAACATAGTTTGGATGTTAATCTCTTATCAGGTAGGCTGCAAGTGTTTTCTTTGATTGCGCAGGTTGCCCTCCATCCGCTTGATTGTTCCTTGGCTGTGTAAAACCTTATTAGTTTGACATGGTCCCATTCTTTTATTTTTGCTTTTATTGTCTGACTTTTTGAATAAAAAGTCACTTCCAATACCAGTGTCTAGAGTTCTAGAACCTGTATTTTCTTCTAGGAATTTTATGGTTTCGTTCTTATATTTAGTATTTAATCCATTTTGTGTTGCTTTCAGAACATTGTGTAAGCTGAAGTTCAGTTTCACTCTTGCATGTGGGTATTTGGTTTTCTTAACGTTATTTTTGAAAGACTGTGCTTTCTCCATTGTGCAGTCTTGTCCAATTCTTGATTTTAGACATGTGGATTTATTCCTGGAATCTTGGTTCTATTCCTTCAGTCTATAAGTTTGTTTGAATGGCACTATCAACCTGTTTTGTTTATTCTAGTTTTGGAATATAATTTGAAATTGGTAAACAGACTACCTCCTGCTTTGCTTTTTCTCTGGGTTGATTTGGTCTTTGTGATGTTTCATGTTTTCATATCTTCATAATTTTAAAAGAGATTTCCAGAATTTCCCTTTCTTACAATATTTTTATTGAGCTTTGGTAATAAAGTTTTGCTGACTAAATTAAAAATCACACCGGGATGTGATCTCGTAATTGTAAGGCAACTGTTCCATATATCTTAGATTTTGATGGCTTTGCCAATAAAGACATATAGGTCTTGAGTTTTTCTTTCTGGGTAATTTTATTTGAAGATGTTAACTTTAATGGTAGGATCATAAAATTTTCTATTGGTCATATGTCAGTTTTAATAAGCTATATATTTTTTTTTTTTTTTTTTTTTTTTTTTTTTTTTTTTTTTTTTTTTTTTTTTTTTTTTTTTTTTTTTTTTTTTTTTTTTTTTTTTTT
>PVKA01004020.1:25000-32489 GCA_004027165.1 Ctenomys sociabilis | reverse complement strand
AAGCTATATTTTTCAAGGAATAATATCTTCAAAATTTTCAAGTTAATTTTCACAAAGTTATTCATAATTTCTTTTACAAATATTTGTGAACTATGTAGTGAAGTCTTTTTACATTTGATAGTATTTGACTTTTTTTTGTTCTAGCAATGAGCTTTGCTAAAGTTTCTTTCTTTTTTTTTTTTCTCCTGTATTTTAGGGAAGGGTCTCACTATTTGATCGGACTCTAGTGATTCTCCTGTTTATAGTCTCCCAAGTGCTGGGATTACAGGTGTGCTCCACCACGCCCAGTCTCAATCTCTGTCACAGTGCATCCCAGGGGCAGGGCCAGAACAGCAGGTATAGGGATTAAACCCCTGAGCCCTGCTCCTGCTAGCAAGCACTTTAATCCACTGAGTTATTTGGCCAGCCAAAACTCTGGCAAACCAGAGTTTCTAAATTTAAAATTTTTAGAGAATAAACTTTTGGTTTTGATGATTTTTTCCCACTAAACATGAATTTTGTTTCACCTATTTATGTTTTTGCTTTTATGGTATGTCCTGCCATTAGATTGGTTTCCTTTTGACTTGCTATTTTTTCAAAAAGAACTTAAACAATTTATTTTCTAGCTTTTACTCACTGATATATTGCATTTTAATATTAAAAGTAGTCTTTAAGCAATAATTTTGCTACTATTAACAAGTTTTGATTTTTTTTCACTCCATTAATTCTTTTTAAAAAAATTCTATCTTGACTTCTTCTAATAGATCTACATTGAAGTATGTTCCTTAATACTCATGTGTAAGATTTTCTAATTGTCTTGTTATTGATTCTAGATGAATTCCATATAAAGTATATTCTCTTTTGTTTCATTCCTTTGAAATAGATTGAGATATACACACATTTCAGCCAAGCATATTGTCAATTTGGATAAATATTCATATTGCCCTAAAGAGATATGCATTCTGTAATTATTGTGAGTAGCATTCTGCATATATCAAACAGGCCACTTGCTAAAAGATACTGTTAAAATCTTCTTAGTCACTGTACTATTCCCCGATCCCCCATACTATTTTAATATTTGTTTGTTCAATCAGATGTTGACAATGACTTTTTTTTTTTTTTTTTTTGGTGCAGGGTCTCACTATACAGCTCAGACTCGTAGTGATCCTCCTGTTTTTCTGACTCCCTGGTGCTGGGATTACAGGGGTGCACCACCAGGCCTGGACTCCATCACCGGCTCAGTGTTCCCGGAAGCGGGGTCAGCATGACGTGCTGTGCCACAGTGATGTTTTAATGTCTATTATGATGATAGATTTATCTAATTCCTTTAATGTTGTTAGGTTTTGTTCAGATTTTTGAGATCATAGAAGTATATATGTTTACTTAATTATTTTCTTTTCTTTGGGCATTGATAATTTAGCAGCACAACGTTTCACTTTTTGATTTAAAAATCTGCTTTGTTTGACATTAGCTTTGTGATATTCCCTTTCTTTGGTGAGCGTTTGCACTGCATATTGGTACCCATTGTGTATGGTCTCACATTCTCTTGGCTTTTCAAATGATTGTAAATGTTATTTCTGATTCCAGAAATAGTTGCAGAGAAGTAAAATGTAGAACTTCCTTCTAACACAATTTCGAGCCTGAACAGTAACTGGTCTCGTTTCCCAGGCTCACCTGTAAAATGCCTTAAGCGGTCAGTCCGACCAGTAAAATTACTGAACTGGAGGACTGAAATGGATAAACAGGCAGCAAAATGAGACTCAAGTCACATGCAGTGGGGAAAGTATCAGATTGGCTTTAGGTTTTCGTCTATGCCTTGCATGTTAGGAAACAGTATATGGTGCATTCCAGGGGAATGTGTGTCCCAGTAATTTTTGCATGATCTGGTTTGTCTTCAAATCATGGCAAACGTGTGTATGTGGAAGAAAACTAGGAACACAGGACTTATAAAAAATAAACTAGATAGAGATGACAAAGGTAGATCATGTGATCTAGTCAACCAAGAGATAAATGAAAATAAAAATATTTGAAATATAAAATTATTCACGATGAGTATTTCATTCATCAAAATGTAAAACTAAAATCTTAAACTATTTTAAAACAAAATAGTGGAGTGTCAGTATTATGAGCTTTAACTTCAAACAGATAAGACAAGAGTTAACAGAACTGGGATGGTGTGTGAGTGCTTCCATTTCAGGCAGGTTTCAGTGAGAATCAATAGTCTGCGTAAGAGTAAAACATGTAGCCTAAACATTTTTGTAATGATTTTAATTGACTTAAGACATATTTTGAAAAGTAATTTATCTTGTGTGGAAGAAACATCTGAAATGGAACAATTTCATTTTCACTTATTTAGTTAATTCAAGTAAAATAAAAATTACCACTATCTATGCAAGGAAAGAGGCTAAAAGCAATGCTATCCAGTTATTAATTATAGCTACTCAGAGACAGTTTTTGGTGATTATTTTGAACTTTTCAGTCTCATTGCTTAGCTTTTACTTTTCTTTTAATAAGCATGTATCATTTTTACAAAATCTTTAAAGTAATTTTCTAAAAAATAGTCAGAGAGACAGAGCCATAGAGTCATCTGTAGCTAGGAGATTTTTTTCTCACCTTTTTCTAAATTACTTTTACAGAGAAACTTTCTATTTTATCTTAAAAGAAACCACTGATTGAATTATTCTTTGTCATGGTGAGCCTAATGTGATCAATTTTTATTTGGGTTTCACTAATGAAGAGTGAATTCTTTTTCTCTGCAACTCTTCGCATTCACTATCACTCAATGTAACCTTTCATATCTCAGGCTCCCCGTTTCAAGTTGGGTCTGTCATCTCTTCCTCTTAGATCTAGAAACAGACAGTGTCACCAAAAGGACACTCTCTGAGGAGCAGAACGGTGGTGGGGTGCTCTGGGTTTGAAGGCTCGTCAGATTGACAGCCATTCCGCCACTACGATCGCAGAGTCAGAGAATTGAAATGCAGAGCCTCCTGCTTCGTGTTGCAAAACCGGGAGGACAGGAGGCTCTGGCTCACACTATTGAGCACCTAATGTATGCCATACCTGGCCACAAGAACCCTGTGTATTTCCTGTGATGAATCCCCTCATGCACACCAAGGAAACAGGAGCTTGGAGAGATGAGAAGAATCCTCTGTGGCCATGTGACCAGCCCAGAACATCCTGACACTGAGGCCTGTGACCTGCTGTACCTTCCTTCCTGTTTCTGTTGTTGCCGAGGAAACATGGCTCCTAGCATCTTTCCCTTTTCTCTGTGTATGTTGCTTGCAGTGGACATACTTCCATATGCCTTTTCCCCTCTTAATTAGCAATTTTGTTTATTGCATTTTAAAACACTCTTAAAAGTTATATCTTTCATGCAGATACCAAGTATTTTGCCCCAAACTCTTTTGAAGAATTGCTACAAAGATGATAGAAGCAGTTAGATTTGGCTAGCGCTGAAATTGAATAGCAGAATGAAATCAAACTCACAAAGAGTTAATTACTCTAGTACTAATTTAGTGTAGTCTTCTTGGGGGGAAAGCCTGCTTTATTCTGGCAAGAAGGCTGCAAAAAAGGGATGATCTATCACAGACTCATGCAACACAGTAATTAAGGGCTGAAACACTTCCCAATCAAAGAACAGGATTTACTGAGTTAACTGTTTAAAGAGCATCCCTTGTGAAATGGCATTGCCACCGTATATTTTAATTGAACTGATTTAATTTCTTACTATTTACTTCTAAGTAGGAATTAAAGCTTCCATTAGGAATTGCTAATGTTGCCCATTCTGGATTCCCTTACCCAGGACAGAGAAATATTAAGGACTAACTCAGTGTGGATATTATATAGACTGTAGGCAGAGCCGGTCTCAGGGCTAATAGTGCAACAGGCAAGAATAACGAACAATTAATGAACTCACATCTTGCTTACATGTCTAATTTTTATTATCCATTTGTGTATTATCCTTTTGTCTTCTTAGCAGCATTTTATTTTTTTATTTATTTAGGTGGAACTGGGGATTGAACTCAGGCCCTTGTGCTTGCCAGGGAAGCACTTATTCCACTGAGCCATTTCCCTGGCACATGTCTAATTTTTAAACCAATCATTTATATTCTCCAAGTAAGATGTGCTTGTGCAGAAGCATTAAAATGCATATGTAAATGAAAATATGTATTTTTGTGGTCCTGAGCCTGTCACATGCTAGACTTGCTGTAGACAAAGCTACCGACCCCATGTTCTTTTTTTTTTTTTTTTGAAAATATGTATTTTTAATTAATGAATTAATTAATTCATTCACAGGGCCTACAGGCTCTTGCTACACAGATCAGACCCTTAGTAATCTACTTGTTTTCAGCCTCCCAAGTGCTGGGATTATAGGCGCATGCCATCACGCCCATTCTCAATTGCTCTCGCAGTGTGCCCTGGGGGCATGGTACTCCAGGGTTCGAACCCTGGCCTGTGTACTCTGCCTAAGCAGGTACTTCAGTCCTTTAAGCTATCTGTATGTTTTTGTTTTTGTCTTTAGGGAAGAGTCTACAGGGTGTTCAGGGTATCACTATTAGATCGGACTCCTAGTGATTCTCCTGTTTACAACCACCTAAGTGCTGGGATTACAGGCATGCGCCACCATGCCCAGTCTCAATCACTGTCTTAGCACATCCCGGGGGTGAAGCCAGCACAGTAGGCTGGGGATCGAAACCCTCACCCCTGCACCTGCTGCTGAGCTATCTGTCCAGCTCAGAAAATGTGTATCTTGTTCCAAAAGTATGATTGTGTTTCCCACATCTCATTTCCTGATGGAGACTCCATTGCCTGCCTCATTTGTGTGATGGCACCTGTGACTCACACATGGCAATTTAATTTAGTAACAGTTGATTTCCCTTTATAATAAACTATCACCACTTCATTCATTGTTTCACTGTCTTCCCTACTTCCACTTTTAGCTAATATTTAAGCTTCATTAAGGATATCTATAATTTTCTTAAAAAGCTTAGCAAATGTACAAAAACATTGAAATTATCACTTCCTTTTTACCATGATTTAAGGATCGCATTTGTTTTAACCCATGAGGCATTTTTCTTAAAGTATGTTCAACATACAGGCTTTTTTTTTTTTTTCTTATATTAAGGGAGCAATTTAGTGCTCCCAAATCATAGGTCTAATGTGGCCCAAGAATAGGACATGTTTATTGAATTTTAAAAATGGTTCACTATGTCAACTTCTGATCAATATAATTGCTAAAATCCATTGAGATTTTGAGGAACTAAGCAATTTTGAAATTTATGTTTTAAAAGTTTTTCCACAGCCCTGTGAGAAATGCATAATGATTATCCCAGTTTTATACATCAGGGACCTGAGATTTAGTGGAAGAACTTACCCAAGGTCATGGAAAGCAAGATTTACCTAAATAATTTAACCATGAAGACTAAATTTTCAACTCTTTTTTTTCCAGTGGAACCAGGGATTGAACTCAGGCTTGAGCTTGCCAGGGAAGCACTTATTCCACTGAGCCGTCTCCCTTGCCCTTAAATTTTCAACTCTTGAGAGATATGAGTGAGTGTACATGCATGTAATGACAAGAGAGAGTAAGAAACTTTTTGAGGGGATAACACTGTGTCCTAAGAGAGGCAGGACCAACTAAAATTCCAGATCACTTACCTCAGGGACATGAGAAAGGACACTTTAGGCTTTATAGTCTGCTTGACTATGATGACTAGGACGTTACGAAGGAGCACAGCAAATGGAAAGTCAGTCAGTCATGAAGCTAAAGGGTTGTGCTCCTCATCTCATTTCCTCCTTATTCTTCTCCTTAAGATTCATTTTAAACCCTTATATTTAACTATCAGTTTATCATGTTACTCGCTCATGCAATCCATGTTATATTCAGAAATGTTGCTAATGTCGGAGAAATCATGATATCCAGCGGGTCTACATCTTGAGCTATTTTATGCTTCTTAGTATCATCCAGAACTCTTTGGAGAAACTGTGGCCTCTGGCACAATATTTTCTCTCAAACAAATTTAGTTTCCTATGATCTCAGTGGTATTTAACAATAAATCCTGAACTACACATTTAGCAAAAGTAGTGGGGAATGGATGTCAAGTCCATTAATCACAGATGAAAAAATTGCTCTGTGTGGGAACGTCAACCAGCCATTAGCTGTGTCCCAAGCTCGAAAATCTATTCAAATGACCCCCTGATTAGGGCAGCTTGTTTTTCTGCCCTGAGAAAATTTTCAAACAGAAACCAGCAGTTAGAGTACCATCATCCTGATGATACTTTAGGCTCTATGTAGTAGGCTTTGGTGTAAGGAGAACCACAAGCATATTCTACATAGTGCTGCCATCATAGCTGTCAGCTTGTCCGAATCACATAAAAAAATCGATATAAAGCTGCATGTTCTATAAAGTAAACATGTCCATTAGATGAGAAGTATTTGAGGATAATTTAAAATAGTCTGAAAGTACCCATTTATAACTGCAGGATTTATTTAAAATTGATGTTGGAGAAGGTAAAAGTGAGCAACATGGTGTTTACTTCTCAGATTTTACATAAAAGGAAGCACTAGAAAAAAATCTGAATTGTACCTATCAGAAGTGCATTGCCAAAGATGCAATGTTGGCATTTGTGGCTACCTTAGAAATGGGACAATATTAACTGGTAACTGTTGGAAAGTTGCAAATGCCTTGTTGAAGATTCCTGGCATAAATGCACAGTCACACCATCAAGTGTGTGCACAACCTGTGCATTGCTGAGGACCTGGGAAGCAGCGTCTCATCCCTGGCAGAGGCTCTCTGCATGCCTTGGCTCTCCTGGTGCCATTCAGAATCAGAGAAGACAAACACAGACTCCAAAATGCTGGAATTAGAGTGGCTTCGAAATGAAATGCATTTTCAATTTAGTACAATTGCAAAATGATATTTTTCTTCTGTTTGTCATACTTTTGCTAAAAATAAAGCTTTTCTTTTTTTTTTAAAGCCATAGAAACACTGAATAAGGACAGAGGACTGGGAGGTGCTGGAGTGTTTGATGATGTCTCTTCCTTCCTGAGCACATGGAAATGACACTGCTGTTATTCACAGTGGCAGAATGTAGACCATTAGCTGAGCAGTGCTAGGGTTCCCTTACATTAGCTTCCTGAATGCCACATGGAGTGCTACAAGGGGGGAATTATAGGAAACTATTTGGGAGGACTCTGATCCTATAATGAGCACCTCCAAGGGGAGAAACATTGTAATGCCCGTGGCCAACCTCTGTGGCCCTACTACTGTGGCCCTGGAGCAACATCATTCTCTTCTTGCTCAGTGTCATCTAGCGAATGCTCTCACTCCTGCCGCGGCTCACCTTTCCTGCTATTCTCAGTCCTCCTATCTTTCCATTTCATTGTTGGATGGAACCCTTAGAAGATATAGAAACTACAATGACCCGTTTATTTGTTTTTAATCTTAAGATCCACTTACTTCATAAATCTGTTTTTCTAAAGGGGCTCACACCTGTCATCTCAGCACCCTGG
>PVKA01004020.1:0-20000 GCA_004027165.1 Ctenomys sociabilis | reverse complement strand
TAGAGAAAGGCTTTTCTCTCTAAGTTATACTACCATCTCTAACACAGTGTTATTTTAGCTTATTTGGAATTTATTACAAGTTCCAAATAAGCTTAAAGTGGGCTTGGGGATTTTGAACAAAAGGATTTTGAATAGCACTGCACACAAAACATTCTGTTCAGGCAATGTTCCTGACTGGGTCTTTGATGGAGTGAAGCCCTGAGTGTGCCCTCAAGTCGTCTCATCTTCTCTTATTCCTTCTTTTCTGTTTCCTCTCTTGCTTCCTTCCTGCCTTCTCCCTTCTGTCATCCTTTGGTCTCCATTCTAACCAATGCATGGAAGAAGGACCCCAGGGAGGCAGTGGAGAAGGGCCATTTGGTGGGGGAAGAAGGGAGGGTGAAGACAGGGAAAGTTCAAGTGTCCACAGGCCTTTACCTCAGTGTCGCTTTGAGGTTGCTCCAATTTCCCAAAGATAGGACTGGAAAGCCTTTGCCTGCAGCCCTATTCCTGCGTGTCTGGGAGGGGTGGAGAGAGTGTTCTCACTGTGCTAAAACTTCACTCTGGGGGAGAGGTACGAGAACCAGAGAGGTCAGGTAACACTGTTTATCTCAGTTCTTTCTACTATTAAAAGTCTAATACAGGCCTGTGGTATAAAATGAAGGTATAAGGAGAAAATACAAGCTCCAACTCCTAATTTATCTGCCATCTCTGTGAGTTTAAGTTAACCCTTGTGAATGAGTCCCCACTGTATTGTTTTCTAATTAAAAATTATATATAATGAGTTTTCAGAATAATAAGGCATTTTTAGTGCTTTAATGAAGGGCATTCTTTTCACTTTTATTTACTTAGCATCATAATCAGGACCAACTGAGAGAGGTTAGATGTGGTCAAAAGAAATTTATGAAGAGTGGCTATTAAGGGATAGAGCATATGAACAAAGATTGTGGTTAAATAACAGTAAGTAGGACGTGTTTATTAAAATGATGCAGGGATTTTATCCCTTCATTCTTGATGTCTCTTAGTACCTGACATTACACTGCTATGGTTTCCATGGAAACAGCACACACTCTTCCTTGCAGCTGACCTGAAGTTCAAGCCCTGCTGTTGCAATAGAAATTCTCACCAACACTTCCACTTTATTAAAAACAAAAATACCAAATTTATGCACAAAGTAGAAGCAAAAAAAGAAGACAAGAAAATCCATTGACTATATTGCAAAAGAGAAAAGAGAATGCACAATATTTTCATTAAGATGGAATCAAGGAACAATTTACTATGCTGGAGGTTGAGAGTGCCTGTCATTTCCTTTCTGTAAATTACCTTAGAATTGATCCTCCTGAGCCTGCTTTAACATCTGCACTTTTCATTTCTAATTCAATATGTTCTACTATTTTTAGTTTTCTGGAAGTATCTCTTTTAGAGATTTAAGATCTTGCTTCTCTGTGACTCACAAAAAAAAATGTTGATTTGGTATATAAATTGCACGTAATAGAAGGAGGTTAAGTATAGAGCGGGGTTTTCTGGAGTAAGACTTGCACAGGAGTGAGAAATCACAAGCATGGCCTTCTGTCTACAGCCACCTTTTGTTTGATTTATTAGCCACAATGCTTTCAGCGGCAAGCAACAGAAAACTTAAGTCCCATTGGTCTAGACAGAAAGGTGGATTCGTTGGGTAATGTCAGCAAAGGGTCAGGAAGCAAGGCTTAATCCCCACCAACCAGGTCTGCTTCACTGTAATTTTCTTTGCTCTGCCCCTGTGTGTTTATGTACTCCTCAGGCCATCTTTATTAAAGGGACTGAAGCAGCTCCCTAGATTCCATCAGCTGACAACAGAAAAACAAAACAATAAGAACTATCCTTTCCAGGAATCTTTATCAAGTAGCATTGCCAGTGGCATCATTCTGGTCCTGTCAAGAGTACACCCATGGATCAGGAAGCAGGCAGGAAGTGGAATTCCGCTGCTTGGCGGTGGGCCTGAGCCACACACTCGGCCTCTGAGAAAGGCCGGATTAGTCTCTTTCAAAGTTTGTGAGTCACATGGCAGAGTTGTAAAATTCACAGAAATTACCAAAATAAGAGTGAGTGGGGGAAAGTCTACTGCAAAAGAACAACTCCTGCTGGAAGTATGAATCTCAGGCTGCATTTTCCATGGTGCAGGCATCTGCTTATCTCTTATTATATATGGGAACATCTTTGTAATTTAAAATCAAATTTCAGGATTGAAAAGTGTTGGCTGCAGTGCTATCTCACCTCTCTTCTTTGGAACTGAAGCTTCTCAATGTAAAGCAATTTAAACTGTAGCCTTCCCTCCCAATCATGTCCTCTTTCTTTTCTCTGTACTGTCTTTTGAAGCCCTAACACTTTTTATCATAGTGTAAACTTGGTATTTGCCCTGTTTATTGCTATATTTGTTGTTAATTGTGTTCATTGATGTATCCCAGGCACTTGGTGTTTGTGAAATAGATTTTCAGCAGATATTTTCCAGTAAATGAACTAATTGAATAAATAAATAGCTGGATCTTGCCAGATACTCTGTAGCCATTTACTAAGTGATTGGATTGATCTTATTTTTCACACGTGTAGATAGTACTTAGATCCTTACTTATGAGATAATGTTTTCCAGGGAGTTCTGTACCTAGTAGCTGTGTTTCTTCCAGGAGGCAGCAGAAACATCGTCACGAGTTGGACATTCTAGGTGTAGGAGATCTGTTTCTTGGCTCCTGTCATTGCCATACTGGTTGGGAAGGAGAACAGAGAGATATGTGGAAATTACAATTGTAAAATCCCTGCTTGGAGCAGCCATCCTGGGAATGAAGGCATTACTCATGTCTTGGAGAAGTTCTCTGGAACTCATATACGGGGCGGGGGAGGTGTCTCTGGAAGCTACTGCCTTCAATCCTCTCTGGGCAATTTACAATTTAATATCAACTTACAAAAAGGTATTTTGCTCACTCTGGGGCCAGCCTTGTGTCTAGTCTGGAGCTTGACTAATCAGCTGAGGCAGAAGAGCTCATGGCCACACACGGATTTTTAAACGAAGGCTCTTGAGAGTATCTGAGACAGGGGTTACACTGAGGAAGGGCTCTGACATATATTTTCTCCTCTGGGTGATTGCAGAGGAGGGATGAAATGTCACATTTGTCTTCTTTGTGAGAAGCTTAAAATTTATAGCACTGCTTAGCTAGTTGTTGCTATGGGCACCTGGTAACTCTCACCTCAACTCTGCTGTGCTTTGGCTTATTTTGCCCACCCTCAACTCATGCTGAAATTTAATCTCTCATTGTGCAGTATTATGGTAGAAAAATCTGACTTTAGTGTTTAGAAGCGGGGCTTTCTGGGGGTGGTTAGGGTTAGATAAAGTCATTAAGGTAGAGCCCCCAAAATTGAATCCTGATGGCTTTATAAGCAGAGGGAAAAAGCCCCCCCCCCACATTTTGTCCTTCTTATCTCTTGCCATCATTGATGCAGTCCCTTGTCTTGGACCAGAACTGAGAGCTAAAATAAACTTCTTTTTGTATAGCTTACCCAGTTTGTGTTACTGCATTATTAGTCACAGAAAACAGCAAGCTCTGTTGATCTATCAAATTTATTCCAGTAGACCCTGAATGGGCTCCTCTTCAATACTCTCATTTCAGGTGCAGGAGGAAAGGATTCAGGTCCACTTTCACTGAATAGCTCACTCTTACCTCCAGGCAGAACTCTATCTGAGAATTCTAAGTTGTTTGTTGGGGTTTGCTGTCCTGGACTTGAGTTCTAAATAGATTTTACAATGACAACACACTAACGAATATTACTAATCATGTTGATAGGCAGCACTCTCAGCTAGAAATCTGTGATGATTACATGGAAATTTCTGGTAATGTGGCTTTCTCTATTAGATGCTTAGGCTTTAAGTGTAGATATGGCTCCCTTTATAGTTATCTGAACAATTGACCCTGCTTACATAACTACAGATAAGCGGCATCAGAAGCAGGGATAATATAGCCCAGACATTGGGAAATCTAAGTGGGGGCTGGCAGGTAAGCTGACATCAGCTCTGCCCCGAGAGCCATGTAGTCTAGGTGATCGGTGGCTACCTCCCCTTAACCACTAGTGATCTAAATGACCTCTCTCCAGATGCTATGTATGGCCCCTCACCACCTCTCTCTCTAGCTGAGAAAACTGCAGGAAACAAGTGACTTGCTTAACATCATACATTGTCTCCTGTAATTCAAATAAATTCCAGAACCTCACGAGATGAAATCTTTGTATGTGGTTTCATGCAAATAAACAAAATTTAGAGGCAAAAATAAGAATATACATTTTGCAAGTTTTTGGTCTCTCTGGGAAATGAGAAGAGAGTGCATTCCTAGGACTTGGTTGGAGTTCCTCTGTCTTCCCAATGAGTCCTTGTGGCGACTCACTAAGGGCTCACTGAAGCCCACCTAAGTGAGTGGGACTGGTAGTCTCCTCCTCTGGTGCAGGGTAAGATGTTGCCGAGGCCAAGGGAAGGGCCTGATGGAGCCCGTTTTCCTGCCCATCAGCTTCGCTATCCACAGGCACTGTGAGCAGCACTCAGATGCCTGAGCGACAGAGAGTTCTTCTCACTGACTGCTTCCCTAATTGGAAGCCACTTTGGGAAATCGAAACTGAATAAAATTCTGTGCCTTGTGGCACCATGAACTTCCAGGTGTGAAGCCAGACTGGATCCCAGGCTCTGGGGCTCTGTGAGGACAGCAAGAATGGCTCATTCAGGGGCAGCTCAAGGCACATGCCCAGTGAGTACTTATTGAATCAGTTCACAAACCTAGACTATGATAAGGCAAATAATTTAGGAAGAAAAGGATATTTGCAAGGAAAAGGAATGGGAAAGTTTCTGTCCTCCCTCCCTTCTTCCCTTCCTTCCCTTCCTCTCTTCCTCATTTTCTACCGGAATGATTTAGCCTGATCGTTTCCACTGAAAAAACTCACCATGTGACAGATTTCTCTGTTCTTCCACTCACTCTGTGCAGACCTTTAAAATGCACTTTCAGGTCAATCTCTCTTTCCTTCTCCTGTAGCTTTTCCCCTTCTCCCTTTTCACTGTATGCATGAAAGTAATTTCCATTATAGTGTTATTTTCAAAGGTCTCTGACAGGATGGCAGTAAAATGACACAGCAAAGTGATGCAGATCTTAATGACTGTATTTCTAATAGAAACATGAGTAGAGACAGAGGTGATGTTTTAAAAGACATAAAAATGGAAAGTGAATCATAGCAAAGATCTTCATGAAAAATTGCTGTGGCAGAGAAGGAAGATAAGAACAAATTTGGGAAGGGTGGGTTCATAAAATAGATACTATTAGCAAAGGGGAAAATGTCACAGGAGAGGAAAATAATGTTTTGAAAGTATGTCAGAGGGAAAAAGGGTGACAGAGGGAAAGGTGGACTGGTTCCTGATAGGGAGAAAGTGCAAATAAGAAATTATAGAAGAAGAAAGGAAGGCTTGTCTTATCTCAGGAACTGGACTGGGTGTAAAGGGTAATAACAAAAAGAATACTTAAGGTAATAATAGTCAATAAAGAGCGACAGCTCGGAGAAGCAATATCTTCCAGGTATCTAGACTTGGAAAATCACTGCGGAGCACAGAAGGGGGGAATGGAGCTCGCACAGTCTGGCTGGCAATTATTTTTGAAATCTCATGGAAGTCTATTAGGTACCTAGGAATTTGAAATGGGGAAGACAGCAAAAAATTTATTTTTAAAGTGTGGTGAAAATGTATTAAAGCAGGTCACAGGGATGTGTGTGTTTGGTGGGCTTTCTCGGTGCCTGGGAGAACTCCGGGGGCACAAGCGCAAAGGCTCAGCAAGCAGCGCATGGGTGGCTTGCTCTTTGGCTCAGATACGGGCCTGTGTGGGTCTGATGGACACTCACCATCACATCTCTCTCTCACTGTGCTCACTTGCCTTGTCTCTACCTCTGAGGGGGCTAGGTCCAGTGGAGCCGCATAAATATTGGCCAGGTTCACTGAGGAGTCCCTGCTGCTTTCCTTTGGTGGAGAAATCATGTTGACAGCACTTCCTGTCCCTGTGCAGATGGATAAAGGCTTATCCAGGGGAAGTCTGCATGCTGATGTGTGTTCTTCACGTACCTTCTTACCTTGAATGATTTTTATTTTTTGTATTTTAGGACAGGATCTACAGAGTCTACAGGGTCTCACTAAGGTAATCAGACTTGTAGTGATTCGCCTGTATTCAGCCTCCCAAGAGGTGGGATTATACGGGTGAACCACTACGCCTAGTCTCAATTGTGGTCTCAGCGTGCCCAGGGGATAGGGCCGGCAGGGCTTACCTTGCATCTTAAAGCACAGTTCCTTATTCCTTCTTGGAAGGAAAAAGAAAAAAGAAAGAGAAAGGAAGGAAAATATGGAAACAAAGATTTTAGAAATAAGAAAAAGCAGGATTGAAGCAAGTAGAGAAGAATGGGGAAAAAAAGAATAATCAAGATATATCATATATGGACACAAATCCCCTTTGATGAGTGTGGTCATAATGTATAACAAAATCAATTAAAAAATACCTTAGTAGAAAAATTGAGATGTACCAAGGCCAACAAATTAGGAAATGATTGCCTTAGAGAAAATAGTTTACTACTCCAAGTTCCCAGGAGGAAGGGGACCCTGTGCCCTGGGAGTGCCTCAGGAAGTACAGATGTGGGTTAGGAGGCAGAGAGAGAGAGAGAGAAGAAAGAACTGTGGATGAGCTTTTCTGCTTATATGTGGGCAGAAACAAGTAAGGCCAGGTAGCCAGGCTCAGGATTGGTTTCTTGGAATGGCGTTGGGGAGTTCCAAAGATTTGTGGTTGTCAGCTCTGCCTGACGTGGGTGATTAGAGCAGATGTCTAGTGGCAGTATGAGAAGGCCATCAAAGGACATGGTCAGGGTCTGGACTGTGAGGTGGTTGGTTGATAGTTGACACTGTGCCCCCAGTGACAAGAACTCCTCCAGGGAAAGTAGTGTATGTGTGGGCATTATGATTAAAAGTTTGTATTACCCTAAATCCATAGGCTGATATGGAATCCCAGGATTATGATGTCAGGAGGTGAGGAGAGCCCTCTTGAATGAGATTAGTGCCTTACAAAATATCCTCTGTGGAGACTTAAGGGTCAACTCCACTGGAGTGGAAGCAGAATAACAGGGAAGCAGGGGGCCAAGGCACGGAGACTTAGATATAAGGTCATGGTTTCCAGAGCAAGATGCTTCTGGTTATTTCTATGGCATTTTCAGTCAATAATTCACCGTATTGACTCTCTTCAATTGCAAATGTCCTGGAAGTGAGATGGCACCATATCTAATAAATCAGTGTATCAAATATCTCCAGTTATAAATTTCTTGGAAGTGACTTTTCAGATATTTACAACTGAAGAGATTCAATATAGTTAACTGGTTAGCTGAACTATTTAATTGGAAATACCATAAAAATGAAGAGTTTTTTGGCACAAGAACTAAGCTTCCACCAACTTTGGTGCTCAACCTGCATTATAGAATTGTCCCCAGTAGGTATCCCTCTCTTTAGCCTTGTGAGACAGCTAGCACTGGCTGTGCAGCTGGGACAGGACACTTCCCCGACCCAGGGCCATGCATCAGCACTGGTGTTTCGAGCTCCGCTTGCTCTCTCAAGTCTTCCTTCAGCCTCACTGAAACCTGCTGCTGCCTCCTGACCTCACTGTCACTGCTTTAGAAATGCATCTCCTTCAAAGCCAGTGACAGACAGGAGATACAGTTCTGCATCGTGGAAGGAAAGAAGGAAGTTTCAGGAAGGACCTTTGGCAAGAATGTCCACTTCCCATTGAAATAATGCTAGATAAGACATTGCACTTAATACTCTATGGTATTTTCTTTTCCTTGCTCTGAATACTGTAAGCCATGGTAGTCATTTTACTATGAGAGGCAATGAACATAAGAATGAACAACCTAAAATTTCCAGGCATAGAATGAACCATTGGAAAGTACTCAAGTTCTTCATGATGTTTTCACTCAGCAGAAGCTGAGTGAAACTCAGTAAAAACTGGAACTGCTCCTACTCCCTGGCCTTTTGCTAGGTGTGAAGAGCAAGCCTCTTTGTTAGAGCTACTTTTGGTCCAATTTTTCTCTTATTTTAAGCTGAATGCATTCCCATATGACAGTTCTGTGTTGTGTGTCTATGTATGTATGTATGTATGTATGTGTGTGTGTGTGTGTGTGTGTGTGTGTGTGTATGTGTCTGTCGGTCTGTCTGCTCTGGAAAATTTATAGTACACCAACATTTAAAAAATCTCATATTGGAATCTATGTATGTAAGGCTTTTTCCATATTTAAAATTATTTTAATTATTCTAGATGAATATTCCTTAGTCACATAAGGCTATTAGTACATTTCACTAAAACACTTTACAGAAAGTTTGCGCCAGTTCTTGGCACCCTGCTTCTTTTTAAGTATTACATTGTGCAGGCCCCATTCTTGCTTCACAAATGAAGGAAGCAGACAACCTAATCAAATCAAAATGAAATTCTGTCAGTCTAAATTTTATGCATTTTCATCTTAGAAAAAAAAACTGCCTTGATGTGTGTTTCAATTTGCTTGAAAAGCCTGAAAGAATAAAATCTTATATAAAATGAGACATTAATATTCTATAATAGCTGTATATAAATGGGATTTTTATTTTATTTACCAAGGTACAGACTCTGGGGGAGGGATTGTAGATGCACTGAAGTGAATTAAAGACTGAAACAGAACCATAGTTTTTTTATTAGAATAGATCTTGGGGCACCACTTGTAATGGAGTACACAATGCAGAACTGAAGGTAAAGGTTAAGGTTGTACGCTTGGTGCATAGACTTTCAAGGGTGTCTCATATATTACACTGCTTTAGTATTTAAATTATTGATGTTTCTATATTATGTATAAAGGATAAGTGTGACATGGCAATGTTAGATGCCTGGAGGAAGGTTACAGCAACAGCTCGCATGTCAACGGTAATAATATGTCAGGAATCACTTTGGCCAAGGTCTGTAGCAGGCATAGTATGTCAGGGTCCATCTGACTCCCACATCTCTGCCCATCTCATGTGTCCTTACCTACAAAAGCAGCAGAAGCAGTGGGGAACAAAGCCATGACTCCTGCCCAGAGAGGGGTCTGGAGTCCACATGCTATGCTTTTTATACTCCATGCCTTGACTTCACCATGGAAACAGTGAAGGCTCAGTGAATTCAGTTTGGCACAGGCAGGCAGGTTGATTCACCAAGTGATGTTTGATATTGTCAGATGTGGCAGTTAGGTCATAAATTTCTTATGCAGTGTCGGGGAGGAAGTTGACCAATGAAATGTCTGAATTGTCTTTGTGAAGAGGAAAGATTTTCTCAACAAAAGGACATCTCAGGGAAGCAGTAGTGTGAAGCTGAGTCACTAAAAGTGCAGTGCTGAGTCCAAACCATCTGGGCTCAAGTCTCAGGCCCACCCAGATAACCCTTGGGACCATAGACCAGGTCCTTAAACCTGGCTGTGTCTTGGGTTTGGAAGCTTAAGAATTGGTGTGATGATGGTGCCCAATATACAAGACTAAAACAAAACAAACAAACAAGTGAGACAAAATGTCTCCTTTGGCACTGGGTAGCAAGTGTTTATTAGACTGGACAAGGTCTAGACCGGAGACACACAGTGCCACACACTCCAGGCACTCCTTTTGCTGCTTAGTGAACTTTGTCTCTGTGCTGAATTTGCCTGGCGAGTCTCTGCTGTCCACTGCTTGGCTGAGTGCTGTGACTGTGGGATCTGCTCAATGGACAGAATGGAGCACAACTTCTGCTTCCAAATGCAGGACTAGGAGAGAGGAGTTTTTATCAGAAGTTTTCAAATGTATGAGCGTTGTGGACATGCAGTTTGCCAGTTCTTTTGTAGTGAGTCAAGGCCATATGACCATTTCTTGCACATTAATTGAGACTGGCAGTGGCATACATGCTCTGGGAGGTTAGTGGGTTAAGGTCCTTTCTCTACATATCCAAGATACTCAGCCACTACAAGATATGTACAGTTTATCCAGGTTGGACTCACAGTGTCAAATAATGGAGAATTTATAGTATATATTTTACGAGATGAACAGTCAATAAATGGCTTTCAAAGTGCAGCCCAAGAGCTCCAAATAACTTTGGGGAGGGTTTGCTAGTAGTAGTTTATTTTCTCCATGATGAAAGATGTTATTTCCTTTGAACACTCCCATTCTACCAGATCATACAGTGGAGTTATCCAGATGCTATATTAGGTGGAATGATACCATTGCCCACACAGTTCATGAAGTTTAATTCTCATCAATAGACTACTCTGCCAGAAAAAATTTTTAAGGCAGCCTAATGTTGAGGTGGTAGCATGGCTATTGGAGGGGTTTTTTAAAACCAGATTTATGTTGAGAATAAAAAGAAGAGAGCCCAGCAGAATGACTTAGAATGTTAACTTGGTCAGAAGCTTAGCTCCAGTAAAGCTGTGGGCTCAGAAGGTAGAGCTGAGATCTCAACTGCCGAGAAGGAAAAGGAGAATGTAAGAGGTGGCCTGAGGGCATCCCAGGAAGCAGCAGGTCTCCATCTCTGCAGCCTCAGAGCTGCAAAAGCCAAAGACTTTGCTTTGAGTAGAAAGCTGCAGATCACCATGTTCCAGTACAGTGGTGGCCACACCAGGTTTCAGAATGGTGGCAGGATAGTGAATTTGTATCCCCCAATCCTTTGTATCCCCTTATTTGTAAGTTTTGGAATAAAAATGTTTGTCTTGTGCCATTGTTAGTTGGAAGTGTTTAACTTTTCATTTGTACAGGGGCTCACAGTTAAATTTGCTCCTTAGTATAGGATTCAGAGTGCTCAGGGATCCAAATACTTGACTACTGCAGCTGAGAGAGAGAGAGAGAGAGAGAGAGAGAGAGAGAGAGAGAGAGAGAGAGAGAGAGAGAGAGAGAGTAGCTACTGCTCCAGCTGGCAGCAGACCTTGGCACCAACCACATGGCACTGGTTTTAGGTGCATGCAGGACAGAAGAGTTACAGGCTTAAGGCAGCTTCCACCCCAATTACAGAAGTTCTGGAAGGCCAGGCAGTGTACCCCTGAGAGGGCAGTGTGTGAATCTGTGAGGGTGAAGCCAAAGGTGCAGTGGAGACTCCAGAAGTTTAGGAAATCCAGGAATGTGATTCACTTACTGAAAGCTACAAGGACTGAGAAAATCCATCCAAAGAGAGAAGCTATGAAAGCTGCAGTCACCAGAAGTGCCATAGGCAAGCCCTTTGGAGCTCACAATTTGCCACAGATTGGCACAGATGCTAGATAAGGAATTATAGGACCTAATGTTCATCCTCCTGGATTTTGGACTTGCTTTGGTCCTTTTATTTGTAACTTTTGGAATGAAAATTTTTATCTTGTGCCATTGATAGTTGGAAGTGTTTAGCTTTTCCTTTGTACAGGGGCTCACAGTTAAGAGTTTGCCTTACCTCGTGGAGGACACTTGGGACTTGGCCTTTGCAGTAATGCTGAAGCTGTTAGGACTGTGGCAAATCTAGGGATGGGCTAAATGTGTTTTGCAAAGGATATGTGAATGAGTCTTGGAGGTGGGGAATGCTATTTCAAATGTAGTGTAACATTAACAGGCTTAATATTGGTTCTTAAGGAATGTTAAATCTATGTTAAAATGTTCAAGTTGTTAAATGAAAAGAATAAGCATGGTTTTGTATCTGGAGACCAAGTTAAAGAAATGTACCTGATTGTCATGCTGACAAGTGGTGCCTTATAATGGTTAATATGTTGTGTCAATTTGAGAAGTCTAGAAGATTAAGTAAATAACTCAACAGTTCTACATTCTAGGGTGTAAAGGACATGCCCTTAACACCCTAGGAGGTTGTTCATTCTGTCAACTTGAGAAGTTTAACTAAGCAACAGTAGGGAGCCAGATCTGCACTTCATAAACATCCTGAGCTCTTCAAGAGGAGGGCAGGGAGATGGTGTGGGTGCTACAGCACCAGAGGGTGGTAGCCTGCGTGCAATGTTAGGGAGAGAAAGAGGATCATTCCCCCCTTTTATTGTTCTTGCTGCTCTGTTGTCTTCTGATGCCTTGAACTGGTGTCTCTCTGCCATTTCACGCTGTCTTGGATCCAGCTAATTTATAGACTGAAATCTGTATGAGCAGTGAGCTAAATAAATCTTTCCTTCCTTAATTTTGTTGAGTATTTTGTCCTAGCAATGAGAGAAAAATAACTAAGATACCTGTGTTAAAATTTTGCTCTATTTTACTTTGCTTATGTAAATACTTATAACTCTCCCTAATAAAACATCTTTGAGAGGCCTCAGGAATTTTTAAAAGTATAAAGGGATCATAAGATCAAAATATTTGAGAATCACTGAAATATAATCTGCCTTGCTTATTACAGAAATTACATAGTACAATTGAAGTGCAATACAGTGAGTCTAACCTCTTGCTTTAAAGTTAATTCTCAAAGTTTTCTTTATGAGGGACGTATAGAATAAGAGATATATTTATTTTTAATCCAATAAAAGTTTTTTTTTTCTGGGGTGGGGAATCTGGTAGAGATTGAGAATTGATGGAATAATCAAAAAATTGGAACAGAATTTGAAAGCCTAGATCATAAAAAAGTAATGATCAGTAACAAAAGGAATTGTATAGGAAGTACATTTCATTGCTGAGCCTGTTGGTGAAATGTTGCTTGGTAATTTCTGCACATAATTTTAACAAGAATTTTAGGGAATAAATTATACAAATATAAGCAGACAAGTTTAGAAGACTGGTTGTGCTCTGTCTTTACTAATTAATTATTAAGGCAAAGAGATGAAGATTTTACAAGCTCTTGTCTTCTGCTATATTGTTTACATGTAATTAATAATTATCATTAATCCTTACAATCCATAAAAGTTTCAATTACAGCTTCCATTTCATACATCCAATTGACATTCACTTTCAGTACCAGGATTTTAGCTTAGACATTTTTCTTCCTTCTATGGTCTTCATTTCATTCTATAATTGCAAGATGGATGGAGTCAGGGGTAAAGAGATGGGATTATAAGCCAATCTTATAATTTTTATATATTTGTATATCTTGTGTTACATCTGTTCTTCTCTAAAAACCCTGACTGATACAGATTTTGGTGCCAAGAGTGGCTCTAGAAGAACAGAGGATAATGTGACATTTTTTAATGGCTTTGGGAATCCTTGGAATTGGCTCCATGACTTGGTATTTTTATTGTGCCATTGAATGTTGGGTGTGTCTAATTTTTCATTTGTACATGAGCTCACAGCAAAGAGTTTCCCTGGATCTTGGAGGACACTTTGGACTTGGACTTTTCAGCAATGCTAAAACTATTGGGACTTTGGTAACAGAGATGGGCTAAATGCCTTTTTGCATAAAGGGTTGTACATGAGTCTTTGGGGGGCCAGGGACAGAAACTTTATGGTTTGTGTCTAGTTGTCTCCCCAAAGCCTCATGTAGTCATGGGGTAGACCTCTAGGGGCTTTGATTAATTCTTGATCCGATGCTGGGATTGTGTGAACGCTACGCTTGTCCTGAGGCAGATATTCTGCATTACTGTGTAAGGAGGGGAGAGAGTCTAGCTGGCAGCTGCAGCTGCAGGCTTCTCCCTTTTCTCTTTGCTGTTTTCTGCTGCCATAAATGGTTACTTTGTGCCACTCTGTCTTGGAGCCAGATGAGTATGGACTGAAACTTCCACTAATCAGCTAAATAAACTTTTCCTTCCTTAATTTTGTGTGTCAGGGCAGGTGAGATAGCTCAGCAGACTAAGCACCTACTTAGGCAAGTACAGGGATTAAGGTTCAAACCCCAGCACCCTATGCTGTGTCAGCCCCACCCTTGGGCACAATGAGCCAGGCCCCTGAGACCAGGCATTGATATTTCAATGCTGTGGAGGCGGAAACAGGAGAATCACTACAAGTCTGAGCTGTGTAGTGAGGTCCTGAATGAAATACATTGAAAAAAATATTTGGGGGGGGGTATCAGGAATTTTGTTCTAACAATGAGAGAAGAGTAACTAAAACAGGATTCTCATGGATTTGTGGTGGTGATGGGAATTTTGCTGAGATTTTAACAGTTGTTTCAACAATGCCCATTCAGAGATCTAGTGAAAAGTTTGGAGAATGATATTGTGCTCCTTACTTTATCATCTGATTCAACTCAGGCATTTTTAATGGTATCTAATGACCTGTGACCATTTAAGGCATCCTTCATTCAAACATCATATATTAGTTGAGTTCCTCTTACCTGGAGTCACTATCTTAGATGCTGAGGATACAGCAGTGAGCAAAATCTACAGAGCTCTCTGCCTTCATAGTGAGGAAACATGATAATAAATAAGATCTATGGAAAAAGCACATCAAGGAAGGGGGTGTGTGAGAATCAGTGAGAGAGTGCAGCTGTTGACGAGACAGGTTGTATGTGCCTCTTGGGAGGAGAGTGTGTAAGAGAAGTCACAAAAAAAGTGAAGGAGATACATAGACACCCGGAATGAGTGGCTCCAGGGAAATGCGGAACAACACAGAGGGCGCCCTCTGCTGATGCTGAGCAATGGGAACTGCTATAATCATTGGGCGGATTCAGGGCTCTCCTATGAGGAAGATGAAGGCTGTTTTAATATTTTGAGTAGACAAAAACATGTCTGACTTGCATTTTAGCAGAATCACTCTGGCTTCTGTATAAAGGACACTGTGAGAGCGAGGACAGGCAGGGGGACCTATTAGAAAAGATCCAGGAAATCCATGCAAGAGATGCCGTGACCCAGTCTAAAGCAGCCAAGTAGTAATTGCTTTTGTAAAAATGAAGTTAATAGGATTGAGAGTGTGAGAAAAAAAATAAAGGCCCAGAATGATTCCAGGATGTTTTGGCCTGAGTTTTGGGAAAAAGAAATCAACTCATACAGGAAAGGCTCAGTCGGGGCAGGGGGATATCAGGAACTCAGCTTTAGCACTTGCTATAGAGGAATGTGTCCCTCCCAGATCTCTATCTTAAAATCCTCCAATGAGGTGTTATTATCCTCCAAAAAGATGTTAAAATCCTCCAATAAGGGGAGGGAGGCTTTGATAGATGATTAGGTCATCGGAGTGGAGTCTTGAGGAATGAGATTAAAGTTCTTTTAAGACACTACAGAAATCCCTTGTCCTTTCACCAGGTGAAGGCTAAGAGAAAAAGCACAAGTGAAGAGAGAGAGAGAGAGAACTTCTACCAGACACTGAATCTGCTAGTACCTTGATCTTGGCCTTTAAGACTTAATAACTGTGAGAAATAAATTGTTCTCTATAAACCACACACAGTCTATATACTATTCAGTTATTTCAGCCCAACACAGACTAAGATACTGAAGACATTGCTTTTGATTTTGTGATGCTTTATAGGCTTCTAAGCACAAATGACATGAAGGTAACTGGATATACCTGTCTGGCATTCAGGGTGGGAACTGGACACATGAGTTTGAGAGTCCTCAGTGTAGAGATGGCATTTAAAGCAATGAGGAGAAGGTCATAAAGAAGGTAAATGTGAATAGAAAATGGTAATGGTCCCAGCCTTGGAGTATGGACTGCATTCTTTCAAGGTTGGGTTCCAGGAGAATGATCTGGACAAAGACAAGGTGTCTAAGAAGTAGTGACTAGGAAGGTAAGTGTTTAACTTGTGTTTCTCATGGTCTTACCATCTTGTTTACTCACTGTAAGCTGCAGGTGATCAAGCTACATGGTTCATATGGGCCACAGTTTCAGGCATCTGCATCGTCGCAAAGTAATACTTTAATGTTTCTTTCATCACTTTGTCTCAGTCCATGTTCAGGGATCATTTTCAATTCTTTTCATAGATCCCAGAATGTCTCTCTCTCTTTTTAAACTATTAGTACACTTGTGCTTGTCTTGGTGTACATATATGTTGCTTATCTAAACTGTAGTCTTTTGGTAGGTAAGAGCCAGGCCATTTTGCAGATTATGCTGCTAACTTCTACAAGAAAATTTCCCATCACTGAACAGTCAGTAAGTGAGTAAAAACAGGAGGAAGGAACAAGGAAACGGTGAGGTGACTGCCTTACACTAAATAAAAACTTCATGTAGATCTCATAATTATGTGTCTGTAGAAACGAGGATTTGTTATTATGTTCTTACAATAATTGACAACATAAAGAAACGATTCAACAGCTTTTGGGATCAGATGGATGTTCTGCTGTACTGGCTTTGGAATTTAAAATTCTCTCTAAACTAGGGTAATTGAAAAGATTTTATTTTATTTCTTTAAATTTTTATTTCTTTATTTTTTGATACAGAGCCTTGATATGCAGTTCAGACTCATAGTGATCCTCCTGTCTTAGTTTCTCCAGTGCTGGGATTATAGGTGTGTGCCACTATACCTGGTTTCAGTGGCCAGCACTGGGGATCGAACCTGGATCCCTGTGCTTGCCAGGCAGGTGCTTAGACCACAGAACTATCTCCCCAGCCTGAGAAAGAATTTAAAAATAAAAAAATAAACATGCTAGAACATAACAATTTTAAAAACACAGGATATGCAGTCTAATTGCCCATGGACAAATAATTCCCTAATCTATTTTAGAATAAAGTTATAAGAACATGATCTGCTGTCCCAAATCTCATTGCGGGTACTCATTTGCTTTCTCATCAAGGCCCTGTGTCCTCCAGTTGGGTAGCAGGCCCCCTGCTTCTTGCCGTTCTTCCAGGACTGCTTTCCATATTTACATTACCTGCCATGGCACCTCTGAGCATGCTGGCTCCATTTACTTATTTCTCAGTGTAGCATAATGTGAAGTGCAGCGTGGATGAACAGTGCCTTGGAGCGGCGTAAGGCAAAAGTGCCCATTTAACTCTAGAAGGCACTTGAGTATGTGACTGAGGTTCAAGGGAGTAGAGAACACATAATTATTTTTAATTTTTTATCAACTCCAGTCATTACTTGATTAATAATGTACTTTAAGCACTAGTTGAGTTAGAAAACCATTAGAAATGAGGGATAGGAGGAAGATTATGACCACATGTATACAGGTCCAAAATAAATAAAAAGAGAAAATATTGTAAAACTAAAACAAAAAAAATGAAAAAGGCTTGCTTAGGAATGAAAGTTTTTAGTTTTGTCCTTCATTATTGACCAGTTTGATTCTCTTGTTTTCACTTTAGGTTCTGTCTTGCCCTGGAGACTCAAAGATTTTATGTCTAGT
Organism: Ctenomys sociabilis; assembly: GCA_004027165.1. Lineage (NCBI taxonomy): Eukaryota > Metazoa > Chordata > Mammalia > Rodentia > Ctenomyidae > Ctenomys > Ctenomys sociabilis. The sequence continues at coordinate 2,834 of PVKA01004020.1, read as the reverse complement.
GGTTCATAAGTTACAAGATATCTGGAATTAGGTGGTGAGTATTTTTCTTCCTTTAGTGTGAGCCTATAAAACCTCAGCAGTTTGTATTCTAAAGCAATGAAAACTAAATGAAGTCTTGCATAATTGGCTTTCTCTTCTAGTGTTTTCATAAAAAACAAAACACTATAGACAACTTTTGAAAATGTAGAGACCTTTCACTTTGTGAACTTGAATGAGATGAAAATTAAGATATATATGTATATGTATGTGATCAACATATACAGTGAATATTTAAATTAGATGATCATACTGAAAGAAACTTTGCCATTCTTCAGTATCAGAATATCCCCTCTTAAACGTATGCCACCATTTCTATAATTTTCTGCAGCACTTCTGGAAGTCTCCTTTCATGAGTATCTTTAAGAGGTGTGCTAAAAACACAGTGAATGCTACTGCCACAAGCATCTTTTGGAAAGGCAGGCTCACAAAAACATTCTTATGTCCTTGTCCTCTTTAGTCACCAGATCAGACACTCCCTAGCTTCTGGCTATTATCTAAAGTCAAAATACCCATGGAATTTGAATCAGTTCAGGCAGAAAGTGTAGTGCAACCAAGGACAAGCAGGAAAGGGGCTGTCCAGAACTGCTTCAGAAGCCCCAAGGATGATAGAGCAGGGTCTCCATCAGGCAAGAGGGGGGATGTTGACAAGCATGAGAAACTGCCTTTTCTGTAATACATTTTAAAAATATAAGCACTCACTCTGTTATTTGGTCATATCTCAGATAGATGGATAGATAGATAGGTAGATAGATAGATAGATAAAGTTTTTAAACATATGAAAATGAAAACAATACCACTTTTCCCCCACACATGTTATGGTGACCAAGCATTTGGAGACTATTTGGAACACTTACTTTTCTTAGAGTTGTCGTGCCAACAAAATAATCATTTGGATTACTTGAGCTTTGAAAGGACCAAATTGATGACAAATAGTTGCTAATGTGTGAAGTCCCTTAGAAGTATCTCTGAAAATGAAAGGAATAAGATATAAGACCAGCAAAACCTCAGAACTTTTTATTAAATCATCCATTTTTCCTTTCTGTATCTTAAGAAGAGTCACTCCTTTTGCTGCTAGCACAAAATGCCCCACATAATATGTTCAATAGCTTTTCTTGTCCTCTTATTATAAGAAATGTGTTTCCTTCCCTTTCACCTTCTGGGAGCCCATGCTCCTAGAACTTTGAGAAACTTGGAAATAAATACCTGAAGGAACAATTGAAGTTGACTTGGCAGATCTGGCCATAGTTTGGGCAATAAGTTTTGACACTGAGTTAAAAGAATATTATTTTGATGGAAGATGTTATTTTTAGGGCTAGCTGTGATACTGTAGAAAAAATGGGGACATCACCTTTCTTCTAAAGTGCTGACACTTTGATTTTCCCTGGACAACATTCATGGGAAAGAGTCTTAAAGAGTGCTGCTGGCAGGAAAAAGAGCCTAAGGAAAGTTCCAGTAGGTGGAGTTGGAATTAGTGTGTGCTTAATGTGGATTATTTTAAATACAGGGACTCATCCCCAAATACAGAATAATCTAGAGGACTGAGAACCTAGCATAAGTTGCAATGGAGAAACAAGAAAGACCAAGCGAGAGGTCAGATGTGACCATGAATGAAAGAACATAAGGACAAAAGTGAAGGTAAGGAATGATTTAGAGAGTGACAGCCAGAGGAGAACACTAAATGGCTTAAGTGACTTGAATGAAGACCATTTTTGTGGTGAAAAAGAAAAAAATACATATATTTGTATGTATAAACTAGTTAGGATAGATATACAGCTACTTAGTCTTAGTTCAATGAGACGAAAGATTTGTACTCATAGTGTTTAGACAAGATATCTTGTCTGCATATTGTACTATGAATAACTACTATGAAGACAACAATATGCAATATGTTAATTATTGTGACTGTCCTACCAACCTGTTTTGAAACTGTCTCATTGATATTTCTTTCTCAATAAAATTAATTAAAAAATTAAGTGACTTGGGAAAGTAATGGCACATCCTGAGGGAATGGATGTTTTCTTTTTTTTTCCTTTCATTTTATTGAAGTAAAAATGTCACTCAGACAGTTTCAGGACACCTTAACCATACAGATTCGATAAATTAATACATTGCAAACTATTTTCATAACGTTTTGGTATTGTACAAGGTGCATACATGATATTATACTTATAGATATTATTTTAGCAGATATCTCTTATCAGTGAACTAAGAGTGTAGCTGCTTACTTATTTTTTAACCTGAATTATATCAAGAATTCAATAATTATTTTCCTAGTGGATGACCATAGTACTAGAAGCCGACATAATATCCTGTCCAACCACCATTAGTGCAGATCTTGCCTCTCAAAGAATTATGTAGAAGCACAGCGTTATCTATTCCAACTGTACTGTCTATACACACACATCATGATTTTTTCTTTCTACACCCCTTCCTTTGTCTACACCTGTCAAAAGTGGGCACTCCATTGACATTCAACTAACTTAGGTGCTTGAACTCGACAACACAATCCAGCACTGTCCAGCCTTCTACAACCATAGTGAGTTACTCAAAGAAATTGTCTACCATAGCCATTTACAGCTCAACTTAATATTATGGCCTCACGATGTATACTTCATTTTTATACTTTTCTGCTGCATGGTTAAGACCTAGGTAGATCAAGACTTATATACCAACACATGAACTTTATATTTCCTATGTGGTCATTGAAGTCCTCTCAGGGTTTATCTTGTAGTCCTGTACATTATTCTGTAGTTCCTTTGTCTGTGTCATCCATGTGGATGAGTCACGGCCAATGC